>JAYMSL010002032.1:0-15265 GCA_036897195.1 Plantago coronopus
TCAACTCGCTTTTAATTCAGTTTTGTTAAGCTCTGGTTCAATTCAGATTGGTTCAATTAATTAAGTTTAGTTCAGAAATTTTAAGGTGAAATGAACGGAATCTTACAGCAATATCTGTTGCAGCAGAAAATGCATCTGGTACTAGTGTCGATACCAGAAGAGAAGGACCAACCACGAGAGCTGTTGCCGAAAGATTTATGTTGTTTCGTTTCCACCAGTCGGTAATGGAATCAAACACATCCAACCTCTGCTACAGAGTCTTTACACAATCAGTAACACCGTCCATCTCTCATCAACAAAACCCTATTAGTATCTCATTGAAGCTTACCTCAGTAGACTGAGCTGATGCAGAGTCATATGACAGATTACTAAGTTGCTCCTCGAAGAATTTCGAGAAACTCAAGAGAGTGCCGATTAGCGAAGTCCCAACAGCCAGAAGTGAGAAGGCCTCTACCATCAGCGGAACTCCACTCCATCTCACACTGTAACACGGAAAAAGTCTGCGTGTAAGTTAACTACATAACAGACTACTGTTCTTGGATAAAGATGCATCCATCTGAGCATTAACTGACTTCATAAGCAACTCGAGCGGGTCAGAGACTTGGTCGGTTTGATTGGAAAGGCCTAGTGCTATCGCCTCCCAAACAAGCAGCGCTAACAAAGGCACGACACTACCGAGCAAAACTGAAGCCCTTATGCGTCTAAGATCACCTTCCAGATAAGCACACAGGACTGCAAATGTATGATACACACAGCAATGAACATGGATAGATTGATCGATAAATGAATCTACTTAAAACAGAACAGAATCCACCATTCAAACACATTAAATTTGGTGATAAGAAGGAGCGAAACGTTTAAGATTTACCAGGAGCTAGGTCATGATATACCAGGGTAAATATCATGACAGGAAGAGTAGCCGGAACTTCTCCCCAGTTTCCAGCACTGTTTTCAAAACCCGACCAACCGCCAAACAGAACTGCAAGAACCTCTATCACCACAAGCAAACCTGTTTCATCATTTCATCAGACCTTAGAACTCCAACAAACAAAATAGTTCACTATTTTCCTTTAATTTACCCACATTTTCAAGTACCTATCATGAACACGGTTAACCACTGGTTAACTTGATCGGTAGCTCGTGTACCACCAACAGATACCAGAACGCTGAACAGGCAAGTGAAGAAAAACCCAGAAACCGACTCAGGAATACTGGTCAAGTGACACAAAATCTCCCCTGACTTAGAACTGTAGGCTATCATGGAAGTGTAACCAAGAAACACATATGTGACACTTGCCAGAGTTCCACCCCATTCTCCTAGTGTCTCTTGAGCCATCGTTCGGATAGATATTACCTCTATCTCATTATCATCTACTGCTACTTTCTTCTTCTTGAGCAATCCAACGTTAATCTCAACCAGTAATAGAACTTCAATCAACAAAAATGCCCAACATAGTATCATTGAAACTGAAGTTGGAATTAAGCCCTGCATGCAAGTAAATCGAACCAACACATTTCAAGTGATTACTTAGCAGAACTAGAGATATTTCACAGAGATTGAACTTCAAATTAACCCTGCAATACAAGTAACTATACGTTCAATTCAAACGCTCATTTCGTCAAATGGTCAAATGAACTAATTTAACTCAGGTTATAGGCATAATGACGCAGTCCTCCTTGAAACCGTGTAGGTTACCAATGACTACTCTTCATGTTACGTACGATGCAACAACCCATCGCACTCACCATAAAACTACTCCAAACCAATAGTCTGTGCATAAGCATTGAATTAGAAGTTATTAGGCTTAGCAATAGTCGGTTATTTACCACAACCATATCATAACCGGTCAATAACGGCTAACATTTAGACAACACTTATTAACTGTACGTAACCAACAACCTACACTAGCATAATTCAGTCACTAGAATTGATGTTCACATTTACAATCTCAACAAGGCCAGACTCTACAAAACTGCATTACCAAAATGCAATCAAATTCGAGTTTTTACCGCAGGCGAAGTTCGCTTTGGAAGAGCAAGAATTCCAGACCCAATACTAGTCCCAATGATCAAAGCCACTGCACCAGCAACACTCCCCTTTCTCTTCACAACTTCCCCTCCCTTTTCTTCCTTTTCCAACCTGGACATGAAAATCTTGATCCTCTTCTTGAAACCCCATTTCTTGGCTTCTTTCACCTTCCAACCTTGTGAGCTTGACAGCTTCCATTGAGCCTTTTGAAAGCTGAAAATTATCTGAAAGAATCAGGCCTTATAACAATCATGAGATGCAAGAAATGGAGATGGTTCATTTCATCTTACTTTGTGGAGTTGAAGCAGTGTGTGATGATGTCTGTGTGGTGAAATCTTTGCTGTAGTTTTGGGAGTCTGTGAGATGTTGCTTGATGATGGGGTGAAGATGAAATTTGCATCTTGATGAATCTTTTTAATGGAAGAATCTTGAATGTCCCAAATATCTTGGAAGTGGCAGTAATTAATTACACAATGTTAGATCATTCTGTGGACAGTATCCACCTCCATTTCAATTACTACTTCTTCAAATAATGACAAAAAAACACCAGAAAAAAAAACATGTTTATTCTAACATACGCAATCCCAATCGAGTAAGATGGAGAAGGGTAGATGGTATGACTATTGAGATATTTTGTTGATAGCAAAACTAAACTCGTGATATTGTACCAATGATATGTGTGTGCGCTCTAGTTATTGGTACTCATGGTACCACACCAGCTCATTACTAATTGACATTGCATTATTTTACGCTCATGTAACTACATATCATTAAGTTAGCATCTCGGTGTCCAAAATGTCTTACGTACGCATGATCGGGGTGTGAATCCATGCTCGTTATATGGGAGAGTGTCAAAAGAGCAAAATGAAACGCATGATCATCACATAGTACACATCGAATTAAAACCTAGGTTCAAAGGAATAATATTCCCTTTCCAATTATGAAATTAAGGTTTCAATGAAATCAAAATAAAATAAATTGATTTATATATTTTCCAGTAGAACTTTAAATATATTTGCAGCATTTTGAAGTGATGCAGAACATTCACAACTCACAAGTACATCAAATTGGGCTTCTTCATTACTACTTGACAGTTCTGGGTACAACAGGCCCATTAAATAGCAAGCAACAATTGTAAGCCCAATTGGCTATGTTGAATCCTACTGTTCAATAGGGAAAAAAAAAATCCCTCACTAATCATGCTACGATTTACGCCCACTCGACCACGATTATACAAGAGGACATATTGCTCGAGATTGAACTGAATATCAAAAAATCACATGACGAGATTGGACTAGTCAAGGTTTAGACTTTATACATTTATAAAGTTACGTTACAACCATGGATATTTAAAAGAAAAACGTACAAATTAATCTGGCATTATCACTAGTCATGAAGTATATATGATGATTGGGACGAAATTCGTTTATGGAAGCTTTTATGTGAATGAATACAGATAGAATTCAGACCAGACTGAAAGCTGAATAGCATCAAGATCATCATATAACTGTTAATGATCTGTTTATGAATAGTGATTAAATCACTAAAAGCCTATCTTAAATAGTGAGTTAACTAAAGTAGCTTATAATTGTTACATGACAGAGAACACACTAATTAACCGCCCATCTTTTTTCAAATCAGCATTTCTTTCTCACAAAGTTTCTCGTTTTTCAATCTAGTTTCAAGAAAGTGAGATAAATGATACGTATATAAGTAGAGACTAACACTCTCTCAGCGTATGTTTACAAAACGAACTGATAAGATGACTGGTAATTGATAAATCAGTTCGTAGAGGTAACTAATACTAGTAAAAAGATCGAGATAAACACTATACAAATACATAAATATAGATCTAGTATGACAATTTTAAATGATTTCAAAATCAAATCCGTACAAGTTTCGGTTCATGTTGATCACATCAAAGATACATCAACACGTATGTGACCATCTCATGCCTAACTGCACCAGCCCAGAAGGTTGAGACTCGATCAATCACCTGAACCACATAAACAAATTGCATTCGATCACATGCATCCACCAAACTGATCAAGATTTGAATTTTTTAAGCGAGAACTTTTTTAAGCGAGAACTAAACGCGACGGTGTGTAATTAACTGATTCAAACATACATGACTTTAACTTTAGAAATAAACAATGTAAATAGAAAGTGAAAAAGAGTAGAAGAGACAAAAAGTAAATAGGAGAATGATGAGAGAATTGAGAAGTAGTGGTTACTTTGCAAGATTAAAAAGTAAGAATAAGAATGAACGCTTCCCGCCATCCCCTTTTTCCCGCGTTTACCGTCCCTCCAAAAAATGTTACGCATGATGTTTAAATCTTTAATAGTTTTCGATTTGACTTGGATAATAGCTAATAAAACACTAATTAATCAAATTGTTAGTTAATTAACAGTTGATTAAGGTTTCTATCTTAACTAATCAATGTGGGTTTTGAACATAAATGCAAGCATGTTGGTTATCAAAATACATTTGTCTATAACATGTAGTACGTGCGTAGAAGTCTTAGGTTGCCGTCTTTACGCGCTTTGCTTCATTTTACTTGCTAAAATATCACTCCTTAATACTCATATAAAAGAACAAAATCTGATTATTTAGGATTGCACCAGTTAAAAAAATCGGAGCGGATATGGGTGAACAGGGCGGAGCCAGGGAGGGGTATATGGGTCGTCCGTCCCTCCTAACATTTTAAACATAAATTTTTTTATAGGCTAAATTTACAAATTTTTAAAGTTTGGCCCTCTAATTTAAAAAAAAAAAAAACTGAGTAAAAGAGCAAAATTTTTTATCTAAAAGGTCGGAAATCCACAACCATTACCTTTTGAATGCACACTGAGTAAACTCACATGGCTCATGCAATAGCTGGCAAACCATGTGTACTAATTAAAGTGTACAAGTGCAACATGCTCTCACCTATAATAGCATAATCACATAAAAATTCCCTCCGATGGGATTTGAAAGTTGAAATTGTGATCAAAGAGGAAATTCGACCTCTTTTTAACAGAACTAATTAAAGTAAGTTATACAATTCATCGTTAAAGAAGAAAAACTATACACAATGACAAAAATATCTACTTCCTAAAAACTTGATTACAAATCATCTTGAACTTTAGGTTAAATGTGTGTAGATGTCCCGGTCTATCCTAGATAGGGCTAAAAACACTTCGTGCAGGGATTCACAAGTTATCTTAGGGAGATTGTTAACAACGAACTGGTTATTTTACGTCCCTAACTTTTCAAAGAAACGAAGATTTGGATATTGTAAGTTCTTAATCGAACTAAGTTAAAAAAAAATTCGAAAAAATATCAAGATTAGGATGGTGGAAGATTACAAATTTGTCAATCATGTTGAAGGAGTCGATTGTTGAAGTAGGCCAAAATGAGAGCACACATAAATTGTCCAAATGTGAGTAAATACAAGCTTTGCCGCTAAGGAAAAAGTTATTATTATTTTTAATTTTTTTTAAATTATGTTATTAATTATTATATTCCACTATCATACACTGAAATACTGTTCTTTGCCTCTGTCTTATTAGGTTCTAATCCACTGTTTATACTTTCTTGTTTTTGATCTTTTCTCAGGATTAATCATTAATTTATATATATCAACGTATATAATTATAGTATTATACAGATAATTAATTATTAAAATAATAATGCAATTATTAATAATGTCGTTAGGAACAAGTGTTAATCACTTTATTTTTTCTTCCTTATAAGACAAACTTTCACATCCGACCAAGACGGATTTAGCGAGGGCAGCTAGGGACGTTCATCTTCCCCCACTAAACTCTTTCTTCAAGTGTGTAATCGTTTTAGATGACGAGTTCTACCAATTATATTATCTTATCGACGGATAGGTGGATATTTTATAAAGTTACGGTTAGTTGATAAGGTGGATATTTGCTTAAACGACGTATTCTTAAGAAATAATCGTTCCCTTGTTATAGGAAAAAAGGTGTTTTCTTTTAATTAGCTCCAACGTGTTTTATATGTTCGCCTAGGTTTTTTAAGCCTGTGTCTCGACGGTTTATTCAAGAGTTTTTAGTGAGTTACTTACTTACGCATCCTAAGACTGTATCAAATCAAACACAATTAGTTCCAACTTTCTTATGGATGAATGCTCGAAAATAAATATATCATTTGTTAATATGACTATATATCATGACAATGAAGCGCATTTCAGTTGGTAAAACGCTTCCCCTCCAAACAATAAGTCGGAAGTTCGAATCATCTTAAAGAAAATGGAACACTATTATTGATTTCCGTTTTACTGGTTCCAAAAAAAATATGACTACCATTAGCAACCTATCAAACCACCTTGTTTATATTATTAACCAAATTAATGACCGTTAGGTGCATCTAGGTACAGTACTTAATTTCTAATCTCCAATTAAAAATCAATAATAGAATTTTGTGAGGCCAATAATTATTGTCAAAGTCTAGAATCTGCAGTGAGATTAGTGTGACCTAATAACTACTATTAACCGATAATTACCGGCCGAGCCTGGGCCCATTGGACGGCAAAAAAGGAATGACATAAACGATCCGTTTGGCATTTCCGACCCAGTCCAATACCATTCAAACTCTGACCCACGTTCACCATTTCATCACCTCCACCACCCACACCTCTATTCTCCGAAGAATCCTTCTGACTCATAACAAATGTAACATTTTGTTATTTTATACGTCTCGTTACAAATGAAATATTTAAGACCATACAAATCTACATCTTTTGTTTTTAAGAAAAAAGAAAACGACAAAATTTTATTAAAAACTCCAGAAAGAATGAAAAATACAATAGGTTTGCACTCAAAGTACATAACTAGAACATACATCTAGAATCAAGAGCCTGAGTCGACTAACCCTCCTATTACATGACTCTTAACCATACAGGTCTACACCAATAATACACTCAGAGTTTGAACAGAAAATATTCGTCACAATCTGCCTCCTTAGAAACCTACCGAAAAAAATCCATGAGGATAAAACCACGCATAGGGAAAAAGAGTGCATCATTCAAACGGGATCAATCATAACTTCAGTATCATCCCAAAAACACCCGGACAGAACCTCATACAGGCTTTGGTTTCTCACAATCTTACCGCATTTGTACGATATATCAATATATTTTTATTAACAGACTGGCTGCAATCCTAATCCATTTATTACCGCATTTGTTTCTTGCGGTAGAAACAAACAGACTGATTGGCACTCGGTTAAGGTTTAAAATTATCGGGATTTCTTAACCTATGAATAGTAACCAGAGTTTTGAAGAGACAAATTGAGTTAAGGGTTTAACTCAATAACTTGGGTTGGGGGCTTAACTCAGTTACTTAACCGAGTGTCAAACACTCCGAAAATGTTACACTTCTTAAGCCTTGTTCAATTAAACTTAATTTCAATTGTGTTCAGTTCAGTTCAGTTAACCGTAACTCAATTTTAATACTGTCTTCAGTTCAGTTCAGTTCAGAGGATTTCAGGTAAATTTGAACTGAGACTTATCGGAGAGATGGTAGTTCTTTCTTTTTTCTTTTTCAAGGTAATGAAGGGCTAAAAAGAGATTACATCTTAGTCATCTAATTCTGTTTAAACCTACCGTATCTAACTTGTTGTACAGAGCGTGGATCCCACTTATCTCTCCTCCAAGACCAGTCCACGCAACATGATTACAACAAAACATAGCAAAAAAATGGAATGTTTTAGTGATTCAATAAACTACTATTAACCTATACTTTCTAATAGTTTTTTAGATCAAATGTTCTTTCTGAAGTTGATGTTTTTATGATTTGGTCTAACCATGTAATCCTTCAATTGCGTGTTTGCCTAATTTTATTCTGTTCAATTAATTACGTGAAGTTGAGAAATACCGGATATATTTATATGTTATTTGAAACATTCTTTGATATTGTCCACGAGTATGTTAATTGGCATGTTAGTGAATAGATTTGTTCAGATTACTTCATACATCATTTCTTGATTACAAAACTTTAAGTTTATCCATTTCTAAAGAATTATCAACACGTCATGCTTAACTTACTATTTTGTTTTTTCTACACTTATTACGAATATGTAGAAATGATATAAATGTTAAAAGTCTCTACCAAATATATATATTTTTGGTCAAATTTAGACTAAATTCTAAGCTAAATCCACTTACCTTGGAGTTCCAATTATCATAATATTCCAAAAGTTGAAATATAAAATCAGATACACACTAGTATTTATTATAATTTGCCATAACAAAAAGATAATGATTTTTCTAGTTACAATACAAGCCAATAACATTCAATACAAACCATAGTTTTACCACAAAAGGTAAATAAAATAAAGTGGAAATTAATTTCATTTTCACCACGCCTTGGACCATCAACTACCAAAAGTAAAATTCCATTGACCAGGAAAGAAACTGTAAATTATGACGGAGAAAACAAAATCTGGATATTGCCTGCTTCTTCTTATTAAGTTATTATTAAGTATTAACCATAATTAATTAATTAAAAAAAACTTTAGCTCATCACGCCAATTGTCATAGTATTATAGTATACGTATTTCATTTTCATGTGTACAAGTCAATCTTCTATCTTGTACACTTACATATGACAACGCCATTTCAATCAATTTTGAGATACATTCACGCATGATAATACAAAGTTTAGTGATGTATTGTACATTATAATTAATTCGTTTCAATGTCAATATTATATTTTCGCGTGAGTTTGAACACGTTAAGTGTGAGGTGAAATCGATACAAGTATGAGAGATAGTGAATCGAACATAATTGATGATTATTGACAAATTTTCATTTTGGAGGTGAACGATATACTAAAACGAAAAGTAGGAAATAATATTAATTGGAGGAGAGTACATGTATAATGCATACTCCCACGTCCGTCGAATTGAGCCCCATGAGGGTTTGGGCACATTATTTAAGGAGTAGTATAATGTATATATATTGGTATATAGTACAAGTGGTGTATATTGAAGTAGTAAACGAAAAGTAAATAATATAAGTGCGGTTGAATTATGGTAGTATATTGATATGTAATACAAGTGAGATGGGAGTATTTGATTTAAAAGTAATAAAAGGTTTATTTTTGTATACATGAATTGAGCAGACGCCCTAAATGGAAATATGAGGCTGAATTGAGCGGACGGATGGAGTACTATACAATAACGATACTATTAAAAACATAAAATGGTCTATCGAGCGCGATAGAAAAAATCATATAATACCGTTAGACTCATCAACATACTTACGATTTATGTCATACATTTAATATAACTCGATTCTAAATGAGACGAGTATATGTATACGATTAATTGGAACGGAATTAACAAAATCTATTCATTAATCATTTCTCCTATAAAAACAGACATCCCCTGCAAAACCTGATTTGTGTTGCCTTGTTTTTCTACCCCTCTATCTCTCCTCTCTCTCTCCTCAATCAACAAAACCTCCAAAAACCTCTCTTCAATTCTTCATCATCTTCATTCCAAATGGTATAAACAAACAAACACAGCTCAAAAAACTTGCAGAATTTTTGCAGAAATGGCGTGCTTCGATCTCAGCAACAACAACGACACCTCATTAATGTCACAATCTCACGAACCAAGCATCGACACCAACAAATTGAGCTACGAAATCTTCTCCATCCTCGAGAGCAAGTTCCTCTTCGGCTACAACGACGATCAGAAGCTTTTCATCCCCAAGCAGCTCCCTCAATTACCTCAAACCGATGAAAACACCAACACAAACGTTAATACCAACGCCGCACCTCCGGTTCAATCGATTAAGAATCAACGAGGCAAAATCTGCATCCTCTCAATCGACGGCAACGGAATGCGCGGCATTCTCGCTGGAAAAACTTTATCCTATCTCGAAACCGCCTTGAAAATCAAATCCGGCAACGCGAACGCTACAATCGCAGACTACTTCGACGTCGCCGCCGGTACCGGCGTCGGAGGCATCTTCACCGCCATGCTATTCGCGTCGACCGATCAGAACCGTCCAATTTTCGCGGCGGATGACACCTGGAAGTTTCTGGCAGCTGAAGGCAAAAAGTTCTATAAAAAACAATCGAAATCCGGTTTGCTAAAGCGAGTTTTCGGAAAATCAGGCTCCAATTCGACCGGTTTGCAGAAATCGATGAAGGAAGCGTTCCAGAGCTTGACGTTGAAGAACACGCTGAAGCCGGTTTTGATCCCCTGCTACGACCTGTCCAGCACGGCGCCGTTCCTGTTCTCACGAGCTGACGCGTTGGAAACTGATAGTTACGATTTTAATCTATGGGAGGTTTGCTTGGCCACGTCGGCTGAACCGGGTTTATTCGACCCGGTTTGCATGAAGTCGGTGGACGGGTCGACCCAGTGCGTCGGAGTTGACGGGGGATTGGCGATGAGTAATCCGACGGCGGCCGCGATTACGCACGTGTTGCATAATAAGCAGGAGTTTCCGCACGTGCGGGGTGTGGAGGATATTTTGGTACTTTCAGTTGGGGCGGGAGGAGTGGAGGGGAGCTTTGAGTATGAGAAGGTGAAGAAGTGGAAGGCCGAGGACTGGGCCGGGCCGTTCGCTAGGATTTCCGGTGAAGGGTCCGCTGAGATGGTGGATCATTCGGTCGCGATGGCGTTCGGGCCCAATCGGAGTAGTAATTACGTCCGAATTCAGGTAACCTTTAAAACTAAACTGCGAGTAATATTTAAGAAAGTGTGTAAAATTACGATACATATTTTAACGAGTGTGTTTTAGGTTGACAATTTAGATAATCAAAATCATTTGCAAACGTGCACTTAGACAGTCGGGCCTAATATGTTTGGGGACCTAATTGAGAAAATAACCGACACATTTTCTATGAATATATTTGGCACATGTATACTTGCTTTTTGTGACATTTAACGTGTGACAACATAAAAATGGGGGTATGCTTTAGTCATAAGGTCGCTTTTACAACTTCTAAATCAATTTTCGTTACTGAAACGTACCTTAAAAAAGAAAAGTAGACGATGCTTTGTTCAATTAGTTATATGTAGCGGATACTAGTGAAAAATGAAAGAATAAAAAATTGAGTTAAGTTTTTACTCTTCTTCTTCATTAATAATGAGAAAGTGATTTGGCTTAATAAATGTGTTGGGGTTGGTAAATGATAGTCACAGCTCGCAAGTAGAAAGAGACCATTGATGAATTTACACACTATCACTAGAAGTTTTTGGGGGATAAGGAAAGGAAAACACAGGCTGGCTTTGCTGTGTTTTGGAGGCATGCAATTGAATTCTCTGTGTATGTTATGTTTGCTTGTCAAATTGCAAAATTACCACTACTAATATGTTTAATTTTTACTGCAATTATATGTGTTCTTGGTGAGTTTACTTGGTTAATTTGACTAGATGATGCTATAATTGCTACATTCAAGAACAATAAATGCTTTTTAGACTGAAAGAATCTACTTGTCTTGATCTTTTGTTTATGGCTGATTGGCCCTACTCCTTTTTTCTTGAATCCTGGCGAAAATGTAATGAGTTCTAAAATGCCTAGACCTGCATTATGAGGCCGGTTGTGTATGTTTCTTTACTCATTTCCTCCACAGGGAAAGGCACATGTAACGACTATTTTGAGGTTAAATGTTGTTTTCGAATTATATGGACTGTTAATCATTTAACCAAAAGAAATCATTTAAAAGGGTGCTTAACTTTCCAATGTGTCATATTCTGTAAATGTCTCTGAAAGTCTACACAGCTTGCAATCTTGTCATTTACTAGCAGTTTTATGAATTATGAGAGGGGAACGTTGTTAACCAAGTCCTTTTCTCCAGCCCTGTATATGCAAAATCATGATCTTTGTACTATAAGTGGCAAATGTTGATCCCAGTTGTCGTTACAATGAATGTGACATGCAACTGATATATTGTGGTTTTCATGCTAGTCAAGATTTTTACTAGCATTAAGAGTGCATTAATGTAAATACATACAGCTTGATGGTCCATACCATCTGAAAGTCTCTTCTTTAGCCAATCTTGTTTTTCACCTAAATTTGGAGAAGGCTAAAATGTGGGGTATATTTCCTTGTGTTTTCATTATGGTCCTGCCTGTCTGTGACCAAACCTTTTCAGTGTCCTGCGGGACGGTCATTCTTCACCGCCCTGTTCTTTGTTTTGCTGTTTAGACGTATTTAAGGCGAGCATTGATGTATCCACAATAGATGCTCTTTTACAATCACAGATAGGATAAGTGTAATATCAGTACGGAATTGGGCTCGTAATATTAGTGATGTAGGTGAAACAAATGATTATGGAGATTATAATTTCCGACCTGTATGCTTGCTGTATCCTGGTGGAAAATGCTGCTGGTTGTAGTTTACTTTGTGTATGATTTAATTAAAGTACATATAAGTTGTTGATGCTGCACATAAGCTTATACTTTTACTTAATTTGTAAACCCTAGGCAAATGGATCCGGCTTGGGGCGGTGTGGGACAAATGTTGACAAGGACCCAAGTCCGAGCAACGTTAAGCAGCTAATCGGTGTGGCAGACGAAATGTTGAAACAAAAGAACGTAGAGTCTGTCCTATTCGGTGGCAAGAGGATCGCTGAACAAAGCAACTCTGAGAAACTTGACTGGTTTGCGGAACAACTGGTGTTAGAGCATCAGAGGAGGAGTTGCAGAATAGCTCCCACTGTTGCATTGAAGCAAGCAACACCAAAACGCTCTTAAACAGCTCCAAGCAACACTTAGAAGGTCCAATTTGGAACTGCAAAAATTAAACGGTACGTAATTCCACCTTATATTATATGTTATCTTTTGTATAAACTCGTTGCATTGCATTACTGTCAGTGTATTAGGCCTTATCCGAAAAGTTTAAAGAAATCTGGTTAAATAGCATAATCTAGACTGCTGATTTCACATAGGTCCCATTTTAAGCTTAATAATTGGGTTACATAATGCCTGAGCATACTTTTTCTTCTTATAATGTAAATGCATACTTAAAGGCATTAAGAAATCTTAATCAAGAAAAAGATAATTGAAGTTTGTTTGTTTATAGTACAACCCGTGGGCTATGCCTTGTCATTTTCTTTGCACTAAATGTTGGAAATAACAAAGCTTCAACAACCGATGGTTGTTGCAATATTTTTGTCTCTGGTTACTGTATGTGATGAGATTTCAATTAAGCTTAACATAACCTGCTGACCGACACTAATTCTTGGATGAGAGGTGTGTACTTGTCAATTAGGCTAATCTTGGATAAGTATTGATGCTGGCCCTTAAACCTGTACAATGAAATCTTGAGAAGATAACAGTAGGACATTGTACATTGTACAAAACAGGACTCACACTCAGTTTCTTGATGACCCTTGTGTGAAAAAAGCATAGGTTAAACCTTTCCATTCATGATTCATGTTAGGTAAGTCACATAGGATTCCTGGCTAGTTGGCCACTACTACCACTGTAAGATGCAAGCTTGCAAGTACTATCAATTGAAACACTGGAATTTATTGTAGTTGCAGAAGACAACATCACTTGTGCTAAGAGCCAGTACAGTATGGCATTGTACTAAAGGACAATCTCTTGTTAGCTAGCTTGTGAGTGTAGTAGTAAGAGTATAGATGAACCTGTTGGGACCGCAAGATCGTGAACCTTAGCTGGTCTTGGAAGTTAGAATCATTCCGTTTCGTCTTTCTGGTTTAACTGCGTTACATGCTCCATATGTTTGGACCACCATGTAGGTGCCTGTCAAGAATTTGGCATAATTGCACCATTTTTTTGTATTGTTTTGTTTTAAGACCATCTTTAGATTGGGTAGAGTCACTATCTTTTCTTTCGGTTTTAACTTCTTTTAGCGTGATCATAAGGCAAACGCTACAAAATGTCGTTTTTGAGTCAAAGCTGGTAGAGCTAACGGGCTAGGTAGAACCCCGTAACATGGTCTGTCTTTTTACTCACCCCATATCTTTCGGAATATTTCATATCTTTGAAAGTTACATATTCGACCGTTATGGTGTTTGTAGGATATTGCCAATACACGCATAGGATCTAATACAGTCAAGTAGGGGGTGTATCATGTATGTGTGATTCACAGCCTCAGCCAAGAAAACCAATACCCATCCACTAGTAGAGCCCCATTAACTTGAAAGTGATGAAATATTGGTCTAAATTTCTCTAATGGCAATGCACTAATGCTGTGTGAGTGTGAATAATCCATCTTGGATAAAAACTTTTTGACATTTTGTCCCGACAAACTTCAATCAAGAACATTTGGAGTCAAAAGATGGTCATGCTTGGAAAGAAGTGAAGGTAAAAAAGAAAACATGAAATTGAAATTGCATATCAAATTTCAGTGATCTTCATGACTGTTCAACATGTAAAGTTGTACAAACATGAGAGGAAAATCATAGTCCTTGAGTCCTTTAACTCTGAGTGAAAGTGAAAACAGAACAACAGTCTCTAATCTATCCAAAAAAGCCTATAGCTTCAAACCACACTAAAGTATGCTAGTATCTATCATAGTCTTTTCCCATTTCCCTCCATCATTTTTAAACTGACTTTCAAAATTCTAATTATTTGGTCTACAAGTATATGCAAACTTTTACTAGATATGCTTGTTCCTATTCTGAACCATATGTTAAAAAGTGGCTTAAATCTACAAGTTAAGGATAATTCATAATCCCAGTTGTTTATACTTCTACTGTTGTTTATACCTGGCCTTAAATGAATACTTGGGTTTTAGAAACACTTCTTCAGACTACTCATGCTTCATTTTTACTTCTTGTTTTAACTTTTTACTCATACTCCAATTGAATGCAGGTGTAAACATGTATGAAGTGAGAACCAAAAAGAAGATACAAGATGAGAAGTAATATAGGGGTGCTTTTACTTTTGAAGAAATAGGAGAAGTGGAACTTTGGGTGTGAAAAAAGGGCTGACAAATGTGAAGGGAGTTGAGAAAATGGAAAAAAAGAAAAGGGAAGAAGTTGGGTGGGGTGAATGAATCTTGGTGGGATTCTTTGCCTGCCAGAGCCCAGACATGGTGGTTTGCCTTTGCCTTTGCCACCACCCTATGGAGGAAGATTAGTTAAAAAAAAAAAAAATTGAAAAGAAAAACACCAAGAAAATTTGTTCACATTTGAATCAAGAAAACCTGTCTGTTTGGGAAAGTTCATTGTTCATAGGGTGTGTAATTTTTTCGTTTTGACTTCCCAAAAATGTGTGTTGAGTTGAGTCGAGTC
>JAYMSL010002033.1:0-15263 GCA_036897195.1 Plantago coronopus
ACTCCAGCTATGCTATTTCAACTCACACTCACTTGCTTTTTTTAATTACTTTCCCACTACACTCCACTCTACTCAACTAATACTACTTACTCCCTGCATTTAAAATTATACACCTCATAAAGCCAAAAGAACCTTTCACATCACTCATCATCCCTTCCCTACCACCTTCGTTTTCCCTGTTCAAACACTAGTCAAATTTATCTGATTCTCCAAATCCGCTATCTATCCCTGTGATACGCTCCTCGCTCGATCGATCGATCCGGTTTTTAACCGTGGGGAGATACTGTGGTAGCTGAATTTTGAGTCTATTGGTTAATTGCTTCAGTTTTGCTGACTAGTTGATTCACTCTGTGTTTTTACTGAGTTTAGCTGTTGTGTGTTTTTGTTGCGAGAGAGAGAAAGTACAGTGATATTTGTTGAAGAGGTTGATTTGTGGAATGATGCATGTGATTGACGGTTACTCCGTTTTGGTGTGATGTTTTGCATTTTGTGGTTGTCGGTGTTGTTTAGATGAGATTTTGAGGATTTTGTTTGTTGTTAAGGTGATTTTGGGGAAGGAATTAGGAGCTGAGGTGATGCGATTGTGATTGGTTACTGGTGCTGTTGAGAAGGAGCTGACATTTGTGACACTCACTGCAGTTGCGGATTTTTTTTGGGGAGTGTTAGTGTATTAGTGGAGTGGAAGATAAGTGAAGTGAGGACTAGTGTTAGGTGCTTCGACAAACAGCTCTATTTTGCTGATTAGGTGCCGACTCTGCTGATCATTTAGGCGTGGAGTCATTGTTAATTTTGCGTGTTGGCAGCTAGGTTCAGACATGTGCCGATTTGGATAAGTTTTGAGTTGATTTGGTGGCCATGTGTCAAATTCAATGGCACATTTGGTTGTGCATTTTGTGCGGGTATCTGGCGGTGTGCGTGGTGTCTCAGAGTTTGGGGCACGATGAAGAAGAAGGCAACAAGTTAGCTAGAGGATCAGATTATGTATCAGTGTTACAGCAAGTAACACATAGTGATATGGCTGTACCTTTACATGACCCAAGACCTATTTTTCAGGCATATGATTCCGTTTCTTGTGAGGATTTGAATGGCATTGGCTCTTTTAACACAACCTGTCTGGTCAAATCAAGCATGTACTTGAATGCTGACGTATACGTAGTTGGCACTGGGAATCTGGAGATATTTCCTCAAGTAGTGATTTCTTGTCCAGTAGAAGGCTGTACGATATATTTTAATTTATCTGGCGGTGTTGTTGTTGGACAAAATGCCTCCATAATAGCTGGCACTGTTGTCATTTCATCGTTCAATCTGACTATGGAGTCTAATTCATCCGTGAACACGTCAGCGCTGGGTGGTACACCTCCTTCTCAAACTAGTGGAACACCTGTTGGCTCTGATGGAGCTGGTGGAGGACACGGAGGGCGTGGTGCGTCCTGTCTCAAAACTAATGAAACAAATTACTGGGGTGGAGATGTTTATTCATGGTCTACCTTGTCCGAGCCATGGGCTTATGGTAGCAAAGGCGGTGGGACATCTGAAGACCACAAATTCGGGGGAAATGGTGGAGGACGTGTTTTGCTTGATGTAAAGGATGCTCTTTATATAAATGGATCCATATTTGCGGATGGTGGAGATGGAGGATCGCTCGGGGGTGGAGGATCTGGTGGGAGTATTCTTGTAGGGTCTCAGAAGCTGTGAGTATTCTGGCCCTTCTTTTTCTGTGCACTCCTTTGATCTGTATCAAGCCTCAGCATAACAAACGTGAAGATAAAATGACCTACATGTCTCACTAGAAATGCGGGGAAAAAAAGACAAAATTGAAGAGAAATAGGTTTTAATCATTGAACAAATTTTCTCAATCAAGCAGATTCTACTGGAAATAATACTACATAAAATGTACTGCCAAAGCTTTGTTCTCTCCTTCCATTTTCAGCTAATGTGTTGTTTTTACTTTCATTGGCACCATTTGTTGTCTTCCTGATTCTCCATGCCAATACATCAGGACCAAGTAGCTCTTTTAAATAATGAATGGAGGGGATAGTACTCTCATCTCATAGTCATGTTCTGTTCTTCATCAAATCGTAATTTATCATCAATAACCCAGTCTGAATAACTCCTTAGTTATGAGTTTGATCTTGCTATGTAAAAGTAGAAAGGCTCTTTAATCTGATTTGACCTGGCAGGAAGGGCTTTGGAGTAATTAGTGCTGCAGGTGGTAATGGATGGGGTGGAGGTGGTGGTGGAAGGATATCATTGAGCTGTTATAGCAAGCAGGAAGACGTGAAAGTCACTGTGCATGGTTTGTATTCACTCACGTACCTTATATTTCTGCCCTAATGCATAATACATGCGCGTGTATTATGCTTTATTGTTCTTCATGTATCACCACAGACATCTATTTTAGCCTTTTAAAATGGACCAAGTGGCAGGAATTCATTTAACGAAAAGCTGTGAATGTGTTGATAATTTGTGTGGTATGGCTGAAATATTTCATATACTGCTTCCTGGTTGTTTGGCTGGTGTATGTCAGGCCTTTGTTTTATTGCTTAACTAGCTATACATAAAGTTAGATTAGATCAATTTCATTGTTGATTTACTGGAAATAATTGATAACATATTACATTATTCACTAAACAATATGAAATAATTAAAGAGTATTTGTAGTAACATTTTAAAGAGTATTTGATTTGGATATTATTAAAGAGTACATTGAGGTAGTAACATTTATCGAAGATTATTTGATTTGGATATAATGAAACCTTCAATTGCATGGAAACCTACCAAGATCACTAGACTACAAACAAGATTAACTCTAGCTTAGGGAAAATCCAGACTAGTGAGTTCCTTTTGTCAGTTAATGAAAATGTTGTATCAGACTTTCATGTATTAGCAGAAAGGAAAATGAACATAGTAATAAATATATAGCTGAAGGGCTGTGAATTGTATAGTATGTATTCTATGTGCTCGTATTTGACTGCACTGCAAATTATGTATCACTCTGGAATTCAACAATTCCTTGTAATTGAAAATTGCACCATTCTTCCCTCAAGTGCCCAAATTTTGATTTATGGTTCTCTTTCTTTGGAGATTTCTGAAACCCCCCTCCTCTCTGTTCCCGCTCCATATGCATTGCTATCATCACCAAAAACAAAGCAATTATTAAACATTGAGCTATTATTTAATCTTCTTCGAAACTCATCTGTATGAGAAGATGGGGCAACTAACATGAATATATACTTAAAGCAGGTTTATCTGTACATTTAAATATTTAATGCATATCATTAACAGGTTTTAATATGCAAAAAAAAGGATAGGGTCAGCCAGTCAGAGCATAACGAAACAGTCCAAATTCTAAATAATTGCATCTTGAATTGATTCCAATTACTGACATTACATTTAAATTGCATATCATTTCGTGGGTTTAAATCCACAAGAGCATGTACGCCACCAAATGCCTTCGATACCTGAACAATTCCCTTTTACCAGTATTTGCTATAAAAGTTATAGTCAATGATGTTGTCTACGTGCACGGTCTCCTTTATTGTCATATATCGGAACATATGAGCCATTCCCTGCAACTTAATTTTTTTTGCCTGATGTCTTTCAGTGTTTTGACAATACAAGACAAACTCAATCCGTAGCAACTGGGATCTTTGATTTCTTTAATATAGAGCAAATAAAGTATCGCATGTACCATTTCATACATCGAACTGCTTGATGATTTGTATACTTTGTGCCAGGCGGATTGAGTGTTGGTTGCTCTCAAAATGCTGGAGCTGCGGGTACTTATTTCGATAGAGCTGTACTGAGTTTACGAGTCAGCAATGACAATGTGACAACAGAAACAGAAACTCCTTTGTTGGATTTTTCTACAAGCCCACTATGGACAAATGTTTATATCGAAAATAATGCAAAAGTTTTGGTGCCTCTTCTATGGACAAGAGTTCAGGTCTTAACTCCTGCTTAACCAATGCTCATATAAATGTTTTCCATGTTATTATGCTTGGGAACTTGAGATTCATTCCATAACATGTGGTTTAAACTTGGCTTCATGCAATTCTTGGATGTGCATTCATTTCTGTGCTTGTTAGGCATACACATTAGAACCTCTTAGTTTCCCATTTTGCTGTTGGGAACACATATTAAGGAATGTAGATGTGGATTTATTGATTGTGGAGAAACATGTCAGATTGGTCTTTGGAGTGAGAATTTTTTATTATAAGTTACCTAATACGGAAAGAAATGAAATGGAAAGTTCAAAAGAGACATGCGAAATTACAATATGGGTTACTGATTATGGACACAGAGCTCTTACGGTAATATGTAATCTCAGTTGGAAATTATCTTCAGATACGATCTGTGAATGCACTGTAGCCATTCTTAAATGGACCTCTAAGGACCTCTGTAGTCAGTTATCTTCTTAATTGTTGGCATGAAATTTTCACATGCATATTATTTACACCACAAATTAAATAAATTTTGATGCCATTGATTTACACTGACCTTTTTACAATGAGCAATATTTACTTGCTCGTTTAAAGAACATCGAAATTGTAGTGTGTTCTAATTGTTGCAACTATAGGAAAACACAATTTTTTTATGGCTATCACTCAAAAGTATACTTGATACCTTGCTGAGAACGGTCTCTAGGAGAATAGGTAGAATAAGAAATAGAGATCCAGACAGCTCAGTTGGCAAGATGCTTCACCTCCAACCAATAGGTCGTGGGTTCGAGCCCTTTGCCGTTTCAAAATAAAAAGAAATAGAGATCCAGTTCCGAAATATCTCTATTCCAGACTTCATACATGTCATTGAATTTATTGTCAGTAATAGTATATAGAACTTTACAGAATATGGCTGCCTTAAGGAGGTAGAAACCCCCACCAATCTCTATTACAAAGTAACTTACAAGTACAACTAATGATACCTTGTCTGTTCAAACACTTGTGTTGAACAAGTTTGCATTGCCAGATAAAGTATCCTCTTGCATGATCAAGCTTCTCTTTTCAATTACACGTTTTCAGTAATTGAAGATGGTCATGTTGTTTGGGCTCTTCTCTTTGTATCACGTTGATTTGAAATAGGATATATGGATGCTAAAAAGTCCCTGTGTGGTGGAGATAGTCTTGCAAGTTTAGATTTTTTTTCACCATTTAAAAGTAGATTATTAAGTATAATGATTGCTTTTAGAATTATAATATTGCAGGTCCGAGGCCAGATAAGCTTGTATTATAGAAGCAGCATTATCTTTGGATTGTCTGACTTTCCGGTGTCAGAATTTGAACTTGTCGCCGAGGAACTTCTAATGAGTGATTCCGATATAAAGGTAAACCATTTGTCTACGGAGTATGCTCAAACAGGTCCGTTGATAGAATCATAGTAAATAAGCTGCTGAACATGCTTCTTTGTACCAATTCAAATTCTAATATTACTTTCCATGGGCATGCAGATACCTGCACTTGCACACGCACACAAACACACATTAGTTTGCATATATTAACCCAACTATAACCATTGTGATTACATGCTTATTATACTTCATTTCAAAAAAGGCATTTCGAGGCAGTTGGATTGCTAAGAGTATTTTGTTCGCAACTCTAGCCTTCACTGGATTGAAATGACATCACCCCTCCCTGGTATTTGTATGCTTATTATACCTGGTCAGCAGAAGCCTGTCAGATTACTATATACTAGTATATATTTGCGCTAAATTCTAGGTGGTTCCATACTCCACTCCATGACTCATTCACAAGCATCAGTATGTAGTAAATTTTTCAGAATTTGCATCGTGTGGATTTATTATTTAAATTTTAAGCATGACCACCGATCTGATTGCTATATGTTGTATTTCTTTTCCTCCTATTTTGTCTTTTTTACTCGTTTTTTTTTTTGTTGGCGAGTTGAATTGACAAGGTTTATGATCTAAGTTCACTACGAAAATGAGATGAGGGTATGTACATCTTAGAAATGCAATATTTGAGCAGAGATAGAACTAGATTACAAACCGGGGACTTGTTAATTATAGTTACCTATGGCGTGTGAAGTATTTCTATGAACCCTATGTAACTTAAATTTATTGTGCCATTTGTCAATATTCAATGAAGGTGTATGGTGCTTTTAAGATGGTTGTCAAGATGTTGCTCATGTTGAACTCCAAAATTGAAGTTGATGGTTGTGGAAACAGGGATGTTGCAATCTCTGTTCTCGAAGTCAGAAACCTTGTTGTTCTTAAGGTGATTATCAAGTGGCTTTTCCTATAAAATTAGCAATGTTCTGGGCTCTGGGTGATTGTGACTGACGGTGCCCTTTCTTTCCTTTGCTTCAGGACAACTCTGTCATCAGTTCAAATGCAAATTTGGCTCTCTATGGGCAAGGACTTCTACAGCTGACCGGTCAGGGTGATGCTATCAAAAGCCAGAGACTTTCTTTATCACTATTTTACAACATTACGGTAAGATGAGACTGAGAAATTGAATTCTCCTCTTTCTTCCAAATTCCAATCCTATGTTTGAGAGATAGATGTGGACATATGAGGTGATGGCGTACTTATCTGCTTTGTCTTACTACCACAAGAACTGTTCTCACACTTCTTTGCTATTACATGCTTAAAGCCCTGCATTGTTTGAATGTAGTTGAAATACCTATGCCAGTAAAGAATATATTGTGCCTTGGCTATTTGTTATATTCTCCATCTTCACTGCGAACGTTTTCGTTTGTTTCAAATAGCTATTATCAATAATTCAGGAATCTATGCTGCTCTCTGTGAAGTTGACTTTTCAATTTCTATAATTAAGGTTTCTGTTGGAGATTTCTATTGGCATAGTTTGTTTTCATCCATCAGTTATCCTTTCATTTGTGTGAATAGCTTCTGCATGTTTCTTACTCTTGAAAAGCTTTGACATGTTAGGTTGGCCCAGGTTCCTTGATTCAAGCTCCCTTGGATGATGGCGAGAGTAGAAATTTGTAAGAGCGAGTACATTAGTGCCAGCATCTACTGAATTAATATTTCTTTGAATTATAAAATGAGAAGAATACTTTTGTCATCTGAAACAGGGTCACTAAGTCACTTTGCAGGAGTGCGACATGCCCGGTGGATCTAATCACTCCTCCAGATGATTGTCATGTCAACTATACACTGTCCTTCTCCATTCAAGTATGCATATCTATCTATCTTGTATTAAGTGCACATATTTTGAGTTTCTTGTGGATGTAATTTATATCTGCATCTGGAAGCAATTCAGTTCTGAACAAGACACACTGGAGGAAATCATCTAAGTCAGTATTAAATCAATACTCAATAATCAAATAGTATCTGAAATCAAAGAACCCCGCCTTCTATTTATATGCCAACAACTAAACCTAAACAAGGAAATACTAAACTAAGAAATGAACTGAGAGGTAAAACATCTACATAAGGCACAACTAATTCTGAAGTCCATATTTAAAAAACAACTAATTTCTGTATATGGTTTCAATCAATAGATTTGTCGTGTTGAGGATATTCTGGTGAATGGAGTCATTAAGGGAAGTATTGTTCAAATCCACAGAGCAAGGACAGTCATTGTGGATACTGGTGGAATGATCAGTGCATCAGAATTAGGTACGTGAAAGGCGTTCTCAATTGTATGAGCATTAAGATTCATTTTTTCTGTCTATTTAGTGTTATGTGTCAGAAACTTTCTATGTTTTTGACGGCCGTGTCCCGACCATCATACAGGTTGCACAACTGGTGTTGGCATGGGAAATTACTCGAATGGAGCTGGTGCTGGTGCTGGGCATGGCGGAAAGGGGGGCTCTGGAATTTACCGTGGATTACTGAGTGAAGGTGGTCGTAAATATGGCAGTGCTGATCTGCCCTGTGAGCTGGGTAGTGGAACGGAAGGTCCTAATGGGTCTGATGGATATGTCGCTGGTGGAGGAATGATTGGTTAGCATTTCACCACCTTTATCTTTTAAGAACAAGAGATTCACCTCCATGTTTCTTACTTCCCATCACTGAGCAAAAGTTGAAAAAAAAATAACTTTCTTATGTTGATTTCTTCCGCCACATATTACATTCGTGAAATCACCTGAACCTATTTACAGTTGAGCACTAAATCTGTGGAGAAAAGTATATATATGCGCGTGTATGTGTGGGTGTGATTATATATAATTATTTACCTTTTCCAATGTAAGGATCTCATAATATTCCACCCTCATGTATGATCTTGAAACTGAAGTAACACGATCAGTAATCCTGCTGTTCTTCATTTATGATAGTGATAGGCTCCAGACAATGGCCCCTATCGAGGCTCGATAATTATGGATTTGTCAGTGCTGATGGCCAAAGTTGTCATAAACAAACTCATAACAGTAATGGCAGTGCCGTAGGTGGACTTGGTGGAGGTTCTGGTGGGACGATTCTTGTTTTTCTTCAATCTCTATTGCTTGCACAGAACTCCACTGTATCTGTTAATGGAGGCTACGGTGGCTCATGGGGTGGTGGGGGGGGTGGGGGTGGAAGAATTCATTTTCATTGGTCAAATATAGCTGGTGGAGAGGAATATGTGCCACTTGCGTTTGTAGATGGTGAAATCAACATCAGGTAAGCCAATATTGATTATATCTATCAACAATTTTCGGATTGACCATGGTCTTGTAAATCTTAGCTTCATTATATTTCCTTCTACATTCATTATGCTCTTTTCGGGTGAAGATAAAAATTATCTTCCACATCACTCTCCGGTCCCTATTACCTCGTATCTTACCCTACCATGTAATTCCCACTAGGTACCTCCAAGTAAGGTAGCATTTCGAATCAGGAGGAGAAATTGTTGTTCTCTGCATAGAGAAACTTCATAAACTAGCATCTAATGCCTGTATTTTGTTGAACAGTGGAGCTATCGGGGGTGGAGATGGGCTTCAAGGGGAGAAGGGCACTATGACTGGAAAGAAGTGCCCTAAAGGCCTGTATGGTACATTTTGTACAGTATGTTCTGTGTACTCTTTATCTCTGCTTGTAGCTTTAAGTATTTGTTAAAAAGGAGGACCTAAAAAAAAAAACTTTATGTACATGTAACACTCAGTGCTGGCGTAAAATTTCTTTATCCAATTATTTAAGCCACATAAATATATTCTCGGAGGGTGTTCTGTTCTTGACTATAGATGCACACACATTGCTAGAAAATGCTTACCTGTATGAAATTCTAGTCCTTTACGGTATCCACCCCGCCCAATAAAAGAGAAGTATTTTTGTATATAAAATACTCGAAAACCAAGGTGGCCGTTTTTACTATCCGGCAAAAGTTACAAATATTGCTTCTCTTTAATCACTGTCCTTTTATGTAACTCTAACATTAGAAAGTCCCAAGATGCTGTCGATACTTTCTACTTATCCTAATTGAACGGGTTCTGGATCTTGTATTCTTCTTGTATGTGCCACATGCAAATTATCAGAAGCAACTTTGTTGAATAACTTCACAAATAATTTTCCATTTTTATGTCAACTTAAACTACAATAACTCGGTTTGTTTAAATATTTGTAACCTTTTTATGTGCTTCTCTGAATGACCACATTTTATGATCTGTGATAGGAATGTCCTGTTGGAACATATAAAGATGATGAAGGATCTGATTGGAGTCTTTGCAAACCTTGCCCCATCGAGAGCCTGCCATCCCGTGCTAATTTCATATATGTAAGAGGTAATTATTTATAAATCTACAAGCATAACTCTGCTGGGTATAGTGCATAAATCTAGTGTTTAATCCAACCCTAACTCTTACATGGGGTCAAATTCTGCAGGTGGAGTCACCCAGTCAACTTGCCCTTATAAATGCAAATCTGATAAATACCGAACACCAAAGTGCTATACACCTTTCGAGGAGTTACTATATACATTTGGAGGTCCCTGGCCATTCACCTTCCTATTGGTGTGTGTTGTCGTGCTCCTAGCATTATTATTAAGCACTTTGAGGATCAAATTGGTCGGATCCGGACACACATATGTAAATGCAAGTTCACCTGAGCACCATGATAACCACCATTTTCCATATCTTCTCTCCTTGTCTGAGGTAAACATATTGGTTCTCTTGGTTAATTCAATCGCAGATACATCATTCCAATTCCCAATTATTTCCTACATTGACAATTTTCTTGAATTACATCTGTTTACCCAGGTTCGTGGTGCCAAAACTGATGAAACACAAAGTCATGTTCATAGGATGTATTTTATGGGTCCCAATACGTTCAGAGAACCCTGGCACCTTCCTTATTCTCCCCCCTCTGCATTATTTGAGATTGTGTAAGAATATCTTTGTTATTATCTCACTATAGCTCCTAGTGATGCGCTGTAAGATCACGTGTAACATTCTGTTATGTATCACTCAATGGGTTGCTTTAAGCAAGACCAATTCCTGATCACAGTGCTCATTCATGATACATTTTACATGCTGTTTCAATCTGGTCTCCCTTTGTTTTGTCATCTACCTGGTGACGTTTGAATCGTCTGATGATGTTTCTTCATCCCAATGCCAGTACTTAGTTTCAGATCTCTGACTCTTTGTAATGTGTTGGTCTAATTTGATTAATGCACATGCTATTGATAAATTTAATATAAACTACATGACTAATGATGTAAACTACAGTTGTTTTAGTCCTAGTCAAACTTGCTCACTTTCTGTATATATGCAGATATGAAGATGCATATATCAGATTCATTGATGAGATCAACTCTGTTGCCGCGTACGAATGGTGGGAAGGGTCAGTGCATAGAATACTCTCTGTTCTTGCGTATCCTTGTGCTTGGTCTTGGAAACAATGGCGTAGGAGGAAGAAAATTCAACGGCTTCAAGAATTCGTCAATTCTGAATATGATCATTCCTGCCTACGCTCTTGCAGATCACGTGCTTTATACAAAGGGATGAAGGTAAGCTGTATATCGACCACAGTAGGATCTGCCTCTTTGTTTTCTTAAGCATTTGTTTTGCTCAAAGTTCATTGAAGCCGAAAATGTTTATTTCACTAAAGCAAAATAGTTTCAACCTTGCACCATGAGAACGTCTACTGTTGTGAGAAATTACTAATGGAACATCAAGCACGTGGAATGAAAGTTTAGATATTTGACTATTCCTTGTACATCTGAAATTAGATGAAAAATCTGGATATTTGACTAATCATCGTTTCACAACAATAGATGTTGGATACTGTAATGTTATGAAAATGGTTCCTGAGTGTATCTTACTGTAATTTAATTTCCTTGCAGGTCGGAGCAACACCTGATTTGATGGTTTCTTATGTTGATTTTTTCCTTGGCGGAGATGAGAAACGTATAGACTTGGTAGCCAGTATACAGAAGAGATTCCCCATGCGAATTATATTTGGTGGAAATGGTAGCTACATGGCCCCATATAATCTGAATAGTGACAAACTACTGATGAATCTCATTACGCAGGTTACTTGCATATCATTTTTTTATGTTGTAGTCTTGATGTTGACTACTTGATACTTGTCATGACTCATGGCTTAGCACTATTAGAAATATTGCTTGTTGGTATCGGGGAGCTTTCTGTTATATTGGGTAAGATCCCAATTTATCTCAGTTATCAGAGTCTGACCATGCATAATTTCATACTTCTAGCACATCCCTGAGACTGTCTGGAATCGGTTGGTGGCTGGTTTGAATGCTCAGCTGAGGACAGTGAGGCATGGCTCTATCCGCACTACTCTAGTTCCTGTCATAAATTGGATTAGGAGTCATGGAAACCCCCAACTTCACTTTCATAGGGTCAAGACCGAACTTGTGTGGTTCCAGGCCACATCTAGTGGATACTACCAGTTAGGAATTTTGGTGGTGAGTGATGATTATTCTCTTAGTGATCTTCATCAGCCGGAGTACTTTGGCATTCAAGATGCACCGTCCAGGTAGTATATCTTTCATTTTTTCACGCTTTGTCATATCCAAAGATATCTAGAATCCTGCTCAATGTCTTGTGCCAGCTTTTATAATGCTGATTCGTCATTTTTGTGGTTAATTTGTAATGCCATTTATTTATATTGAGTGATGTCTTCATTTTTGTGTTCCGTGTGGATTTCTTTGGCTGCTCATTTCTGATCTTCACTAGATTTGCTTTGGGGTTCAGGTAAAGATCTTTTGGTAATTTATTGCTGATGCGCATCCACCTATTTACTACTTCCTTCATCCCATGATTGGCTTGGCGGTTTGGTTTTTGAGGCAAATTTAAGAAACTGTTGTTTTGTGGTATGATATTGGTATGAGTAGTTACTATTGGTAGCATTTTTGTAATTATTGATAAAGTTGTGAATATATTTAGTGTCAGAAAGGAAGTACATCTTACAAGCTCATTTTCCTCGTGAATATGCGGATGAAATATTCACATCTGAGTTTTTGTAAAACTGCGCCATATTTTCTTTGAAGTGTTAAAACAAGAATTACATGCATCTCTTAGTGAAATGGTTGATTAATTTTTTCTGTTCGGATCGAATGAGACTGGGACTTTATTTGTTTATGTTGTCTTTAACTTTTTGGAAACTTAGAATATCTGAGACTATTTTCCCCTAATCTTTTCAGGGGCTTGACTTCAGTGCCAGAAAATATCATCAACCATGCTGAAGGGAGCCATGCATGTGTTGGCCCTTTGTTATCTCGTAAAAAGATCAGTGGGGGCTTCAATGGTGGTATAATAGATGAGGTTACCTTGAAATCATTGGGCTATAACAGGGACTATCTCTTTCCATTTTCTTTGCTATTGCACAATACTCGCCCTGTGGGTCGACAGGTACTCATTCTAGTCTGGAGTATATTATCCGTCATTTTTATTTTTGCAAACATCCTCATTTTTGTTATTTTCCAGGACACTGTACAGCTACTAATCATGACCTTGCTCCTGGCCGACCTTTTTGTCACTGTTCTTATGCTGTTTCTCTTTTACTGGATCTCTCTTGTGGCGTTCCTCGCTGTACTTCTTATCCTTCCTCTATCATTACTCTCCCCATTTCCAGCTGGTTTGAATGCTTTGTTCAGTACTGGGCCTAGAAAGGCATCACTTTCTCGTGTCTATGCACTTTGGAATGCTTGCTCTATCTCAAACACTGTAAGTAGTATCATTAAATCACTTTAGTCACTGAATATCTATCTCGTAGTTTCACATGAGAAAACTAAGAAGCCTAAGCAAAATAAAGCGTCTATGTCAAGCGCACACACAACACTGGCTGTGTTCTAATTTGGTTAGAGATTTCATGAATATTTTAAGAATTCTGTGACAGTGGTTCCGAGTCTCGCATTTACATCTGGCAATATCATATAGAAGTTGCAATTATGAGATTTGAGGATCTCTCTTGATCGGGCGCTTTTGCTTGTCTGATGCTATTGTTTTTCCAATTTTTGCAGGTTGTAGCCTTAATTTGTGGCATGATTCATTATGTTATTTCCGAGATCAATTTCATGGATGCCGCTAAAATATGGGATTCGAGGTGAGCTCCATCAACGTCTTTTCTGGTGCAGTTTGATCATCTATCTGACTTTCTGTGAAGAAAATCCGTGGGTCAATAATTAGCTGGCTTGGCTTATTTTTGCCCATGTTTAAGTTTGATCAGGGTGCATAATTTAAGAGTTTATTGCATAGTATAATAATGACTGGAGCCTCTTCTTTCCCTAACTGATGACAATTTACAGAACAGAGAATTCCCTTCTCTATATTGAAAATTGGAAACCTTTGTGGCTCTCCTGCACTCTCCTCGATGCTGTACTGTGATTCTCAAAATGCAGATACAGATAACAAAACAAACTTTTTGTTGCCTTTTCGATGGTACCTTGAACTGCATTTCGTGTCTATGATTTTTCTTTTCAAATGTGCTACTAATATTTATCCCTACAATTTACTGATTGTGAGTCCTGTGCAATTAGCGTGCATGAAACCAAATGGGTTGAATCTTTCTCCATATTACCATATACCTCATGGTTTGAGAATTATAACATGGCAATAATTTGATAAAGTATGATCCCAAATAATTCACTGAGTTTGCAGCCTATGACTATCCGTTCTTTATTATCATGTAGCAATTGGAGTTTCTGGAGCTATTATTCTTATCATCTCATGAAGCCTCGGTTTCAGCAAGGCACTATTATATAATAGACATTTTAATTGTCAATTTGTTTTGATGCCAGGGAGGATGACAATTGGTGGTTATTGCCCACAATTCTGGTCATAATTAAGGCAGTTCAAGCTCGATTGGTCGACTGGGGTATAGCAAACCTCGAAGTCAAAGATTGCTCTCTCTTCAGCCCTGATTTTGCTACCTTCTGGCATAGCTACGAGTCATGAAATGACCAGGCCTCTACCTCAGGTTTTTGAAGGGGATTCGATCCCAGCGGTGCAGTAAGCCAAATGCCGGCCGTGTAAATAGATTGCAGCCCCATCGAATCTTCTGGCAGACAAATCTGGTCAATACCTCTGTTCATGCGGTCATGATTGCTAGTGTATAGATCGATTTTTGCAGTTGACGTGTAGTTATTGTAGGATAACTGGATAAGTATACTTGGTGCATAGAGTTCCTTCTTTCTGAAGTTGATAATTTCCTTTGAAATTTTTGTTCTACTTTGTGCTCCGACGTGGCTGAATATCGGTGATTGTAAATTATGGGTAGCTGTTGTGTAGATAGTGGCGTTAATTGACTGAACTGTGTCCATAACTTCTGTAGAGAAACCAGTCCAGGTGAAGCTGCATATTGGAAACAGTGATATGTGCTCTTTTCTTTTTGTGATGGAGCAAAACTAATGTGAAATTCATGTCCACTTCCTAGGATGAGAATTGTACACTTGACATGATAAGCTGCATCGGTTAAGTGTATGCAATATGTGTAAGAATGTGATTGATATTATCGGATTTTGATTTTTTAAATCTAGTTAAAATAGAGTAGTTGGAGACGGGAGAGATAGAAATTGGTTAACTGAATTTTGGGAGAGTATGGTTAATGTTATTTCATAAATTATTAATTGAAAAGAACAGAATTTAAGGATAAAAATGAACTTCGAGGAGAATTTAAAGCAAAAGGTATGTAACCTTTCTAAGAAATTATTTAGGGTAGTACAAAATGATTGAAAATTGCAGAAACAATCACAACTTATATTTTTGTACATAAATAATTCTGTATCTGTCACTCTTCACATTTTTCTATTTAACTATTCATTAAACTTCGTGACTTCTACTCCCTCCGTCCCACAAAATTTTATCTAATTTCCATTTTCGGACGTCCCACAAAACTTTACCCA
>JAYMSL010002034.1:0-15259 GCA_036897195.1 Plantago coronopus
AGAAGACATTTGTGAGCTTGAGAACTTGATCACGGGTATGCATTATCGACACAAAATGGATGTGAATCACTTGCTAGATTATCCAGGAGAAAATAATGAGTGTCACGAAGTTCAAAGTATTGAAGAAATTGTGGCGGATTCCATTCAAATTCCGGCCGAGGATAAAAATGAGGATGGTTCTATAGCTTTGAAACCGGTCATTCGAAAAGAAGCATTGCAATCGGCAAAAAATCTTCACAACTTTTTGTTGCAATACGAATAGACAACGCCCCAACTCGTTAGTGAAATGGGGATATTTATAGATGAGCTCAATAAAGATTTGAAGTTCAACAAAAAAACAAGTGACTATAGAATCATCTTTTATTAAGCAATCTTAGAATTTTTAAGTGTATCACATATATGTAATATGGACTTTTTTTTAATAATTATTAATTTATAGTTTTGTTGGGACCAATATATATATATATACTGGATTTTCAAAAAAATTATTATCTTATTATTTTATTAATTGGGTACCAAATTTGTACTGGTCCCAAGTTGGGACTGGACAAATTATTAATTTTATCGAGGTTATTAATTTATCGAGTATTAATTTAGAGAGGTTTTACTGTAAATGCATGTTAATTTAGAATACACAAATTTACTAGTAGACCTTCTATAGTTAGAATGACATAATATTGTAAATAAAAAAAACTATATTAATATCAATACAATTGTTTTGTTGTACAACATAGTTTGTGATTAATCATAAATGATCATTGAAATGAATTAATCTGAACTGATCTAAACTGAACTGAAATGGATCTGAAATGAACTTATGTCAAGTATAAATTTTAACTACGTAAACTTGAATTGAATATACCTAAGCTAAACTTTAAAAAGTTGAATTTAAGATAATTGAACAGAATTTTACACTTTACAATACAATAATGTATAATTATAGACGGTGTAGTCGATGCTCATAAATCTACAATTACGAATTTGGGGCTCCAGCAATTTGCGAAACAACAAGCAACAAATGTAGAAATGTGAGGTGCCAAGGTGACACTGGTGTGATGCCGACCAAAGGGACTCCTACACTCAAGTTAGTATACGAATCAAGAAAAGATAAGTAAACAAGAATAATGAGTTTGAGAGATTATGAGAATCAACTTATCCTTATGTGTTAGATCAGTGGTCTGTCTACCCGGCGAGTCACTTGCCTTGAGGTCGACTAGCTAATTGTAGGTGGATGGATGTACAACCTTCAGTGGCCGGTGATCGGATTTCGTGAAGGTAAGATGCTGGTGGCAAGATTTGAATTGCTATGGTTTCAGTACTCTAGAACTTGACCAGTCAGAGAGATGAGTTAGAGATGTTGAATATTCGATCCTCATAGCTTACTGCCTTCCCCCTTTCCTATATGTAGTCGGTCTTCCATCCGATAGAGTCTGCTGCAACCGTCCTCCTCGTTTTTCTGGGAGGTAGACTCTAGGAGTGGTTTTGACCACGTCTCTTTCAGTTGAGTCCTAATATAATGGAGTGTTCTGTTGAGTGGGGCTAGGTGACTGGAAGAGTGAGATCAGTTGTTTGGAGTTAGTTGTCTCGCTTGACTAGTTAGGTGAGCCAACCAGCTACTTGACCAGCTGAGTCATTCGGACGATTGGACAACTTGTTGGTTTGGACAACTGCCTGGACGGCTGGTTGGTTTGGATAGCGGATTGATCTGGATGGCTGACTGACTTGGATGGCCAACTAGATCTTCAGCTAGCCATGCGAGTTGGCTTAGTCAAGTAGCTCATCCAACCATGTTGGTGGATGGAGGTAGCCTTCAAGCTACTTGATTTCTTGGATTGCTGTTTGTCCATTTAAATTAGTTAGTCATTGGTCCCTCTAAGTCAGCTCGGCGTCTTACTCCACTAAGTCCAATTGAGATGTGGATTAACATGTATTTTGGTGACATTGACTATCATGAGTTACACTGACCATGAACTGCTCGTTTCAAGAATCAGTTTCGTAATTAATGCGAAATGCAAATTTTGGGCATTACAGACGGTATAACACAATATTTTTTGTCCACATCTAGAGGCGTAGACATAGGGGATGGGCGGGGGGCGACCCCTCGTGATTTTCACTTATTTTCACCCCCTCAATTGATAAAACATCATTTTCAACTCCCAAAACCCAATTTTAGAAAACTTGGGAAAAAAGAACTTAGGTCCACTCCATTTTATCTTCAAAGCTGTAGTACGCGCCAAATCGAGGACTGTACTATATATACTAGAAAAATAAGCTCAATTTCGAATTTCCCCCAATTCAGCTGGTTTAGATTTCAGAAGATTTCCAACAATGGCGATGCTTTACTTCGTGCTGGATTTGAGAACCCTATCGCCTCCACTTCTCCGAGATCTGAAGCAGGTACATTTCTACATCGCCACACCATTTCGCGATTCCACGTTTATTAGTCGCAGTAGCCAATTTTACGCGGATCGAGCTCAATTGCAGTACTGTTCGAACCTAAATTTCATACATCTACGGAGCTGTTAAGCAATTTCTATTTGATTCTAGCTCTAATTATCATGCTGTTATAGTCGTTATTGCAGCTCGGGAATTACTACGCGATTTCATCTTCCACGAGGAGTAATGTTGGAAATTTGGCAAACTCGAAGCCGCTGCTGGATCGGATCGGACTATGCTATATCGTGAGGGATCGTATTTCAGGCGCTGATGAGGTGAATTTTGAGTTTGTGCGTTTTCTACTTCAGTTTGTTGATGTTTATGATCGATCGAGGTTTAATAGGGACTGTTTCTCTGTGTTGGTATAACGTATGCTTTCTAGGTTGATTAGATCTTGAGTTTAGGGTTTGTGGTTTTTAAATTGCAAGTAGCATGTGCGTTTCAGTTCTAAGGGAAGTGTTGTCAAATGGAAAAGCTCGTCTCCGTTGCATTGGGGGTAAATATAAGGGGTGAACTCATTAGGTGCAGAGGAGCGGTATATATTATATTGTTCTGATCCTTTTTCAATCATAGACAATTCATGTGTACGTGAGTTACTTGAGTGAGCATCTTGAATGATCTGCTATCCATTTTAGATGAAATCCGGTCTCTTTTTAATCTTCCCCATGCCGTCATATATTCTGATCATTCTGCATATATTATTGGTGCACATGTATGCTCGTTTGTTAAATACTATATGTATGAAAGCTTAAACTGATGGCATGTGAAGGAATGGTGACATTATGTTTGGTTTACACAGATGAAGATTGCATATAATCCCCAAATCAACTTCAGTTTGCGTGATTTTCACCATTCACTGAATACCCTGCCCATGGATGCTTTTTCTCCGGAACTTAAAGATATTCAAGTTCTATGTAAGTGTACTATCTTTGTGTTCCTTCTACTTATCATAATTATAAAGAGCAAATGCAGCTTTATTGCTTCCTGGCTCTTTTTCTGCACTAACCTCATAATGTCTATAAAATGTGTTATGATTATCTTGCAGACAAGGAGCTAGCGTATATTCTCAATAAAAATCTCTTACCTTCTCAGGGGATTCATAATGGTGTAGCTATAAAAGTGATTCTGATTTTTTCTTGTCTGGTTGAGTCCATGGACTCTAGGACAGTTCAAGCTTTGATGGTACGACTAAATCAACCTCGTCTGTTCAATTGAGTGACTTTACTGATCAATATTTTAGTGTTTTTCTTGATAGGATGCAGCCAATAGGTCTATTTTTGTGGAATTTGTTCTCATGGAGCAACCATCAAACCACCTTAGTGATATCACTCTGAATAACAGTAGCTTTGCAGAGCAGATTCGCACTCTTAAAAACTGCTCATTTCAAGCACACATTCCAGGTTATATGTATTGATCTAACCGCATATACTACAAATGATGAGTGCCATTTTTAACTCTTTGCTAGCTATGGATGGCGATTCCTAAATGAGCACCATTGTCTGCTAATGCCTGTTTTTTATTCTGTGTCAACAGTCAACAGCAAATGTGTTATGTTCTTTTAATTTGTGAGCATGAGCATGTATTAGTTCCGAATTTGGGTTTATTTCTCTCCGCTTATTGTATTGGGCTGTGTATCATTCTTAATAACTATTCTATCAGCCCATAATAAGTATCGCTCTCTAATTACACACCATGAATTGCTATTTATAATGATCACTTTGACTAGAAAAAGGTGAGGAATATATGCAAGCTATGTGTTGGTATGTTCTATAGGAATAACCCTTGTTCAATGGACAACAATGAGAAATGACATTGTATAAATTCGAGTTAGATAGGACCATCATATCTTGTGTTAATGAGAAACTAAGGTGAACCATATAACCGGCAAGATTTATTTATTGTTTACTGTTTATCTATTTATTATTAGTTTTTGTTTGCTGATTTGAGGAATTTATGGACTTGATTATGCAGATGAACAATTACTGGCAGCTCTTCCAAAACAGTGGTTCCTGGAATTAAAGTATGACGGAAAAGAACCACTACGAGCCCGTTTCATCTTGGACAGCACTATGAACAGCACTGTGAACCATATATCCTGCACCTTATTCCCAGCTTACAATCCAATAATTGATAATTTCACTTTTTGCGAGGTAGTCATGTCTTCTGTTGAGATAAAGTACCTTGGATGAATGCTCAAGTAGTTCTAGCAATCTAGTCTTACAGGCAGTTCCTCCCCCTATCTCCTAGTTATTGTTAACCTTGACTTGTTTCTGTTTGTATGCATTCAATCATTAGATGGGCGTAACAATATGTGGTATGAATCGTGAAAACTACTAAGTTTAATTCCATGACCATTAGGAATTTAGGATGTAACTGGTATGCTGGATGTTTGGCACTATATTTTATGATCCACTGAAGTAAGACAAACTGAAAATACAAGAATCATTTGAAAAGTTCACCGAGATTTTCTTTGGGGATCATCCAGTTTGGAACAGAATTCTTTGGAGCATCATTGGGGCTTTCATGGAAGTGGACGCCCTAGGGCTCCTTTTTCTTTTGCTGCCAATTGTTCTTTTGAATATCCTGATCACCTGTAGGTGAAAATATTTGGCTACTTTTATCTGGCAGTAAATTTTTATGGCGATTGTCACATACTCCAGATGGATTTTAATGGCTGCTTGATAATTTTACACGAACCAGTGTTGTGTTGTTCTTTTTTGTACATATTCGATGTGAGATGACCATTATTCTCTCATTCTATTATCAAATTAAGATGAGGATACATAGCTTCATTGTAATATCTGAGTTTTTTTTTTAACAATACTGTATATCGTTCTCTGCTCTTATGCCTTTCCCCAATGTGAAGGAAATGCCCTAGCTGAAACCCCCATCTTTTATAAAGCTGAACACAAGTAATCGTTCAAATTCACACTTGACTTGCAGTATTTTTTCTTGGTGGAGATCTGTACCTTTTTTTGATTTGTTTCTGATAATCTGGATGAAGGACCCCCATATAATAATTCACTTGCACAACAAGTTTTGTTTTTATTTATTTTATGAATGAATCCTCAACATTTGACGCTCATAAATTTCCTCATCTTCGTGCCAGCAGTTCTTTACATGTGCAATTTAAACTGAATCTTTGACAACCACAAAAATTTCTACTTCACGAGTAGACTTGCAGGTGTCATGGCATTCCATTGGAAGAAATATGCTCTAATCAAGCGAAGATGGCTCTGCTTTGCCCGCTAACCATGGAAGCGCTCACGGATATTGATATAGTAGATAACTCCGTGAAGGTTGGAGAACAGACAATATTACACATGCCCTCTTTCCTGGACAGTCAGAAGGTGCTGCAAGTTTCTTCAACTATTGAATTCAATGTTATTCAAAGAACCAAGCTAAGATCACTAAGTGAAGGTACTGGCTTGTAACAGTAATTGCATCTTCTTTGTTAGTTCTGATACCCGTCATGATCTTTTTGCCTTTATATGTATTGCGTACATGCTGATATCTGCTAGCGTGCAGGTTCTTTCATTGGAAGAAAAAAAATACCCCCTCCCCCCATCTCTTGTTTGGAATTGGAGCGTTTTCTTTTGCGTGCGAATGAAGTTTGAGGAAACCTTATTTGCTAATTTAGTCTGTACGATAACAGCAGTGCACCTGGTTTCTGCTCTAGTGGAATGAACAAAGCTAGGAAATTTAGCATATCATATTTAATCCATCACAAAAAAATTAATCACTCCCTTCACCAAAAAACTTAGCTGCTAAATATTCTACTGGCTTCCATATTTGCATGGTTGCTGACTTGATCATTTGATATGGATAGGTTTACTAATGGGTGCTACCTACTTTGTGACTCCAACAATCCACAGTTCAGATGGGAGTGATTATACTGAGCAAGACAGCCAAGGTACATGCAAGATTTGCATAATTATTTTGCTGTCTGTCTCAGTGTCCATGCCATGTAGTTCTTATGTTTGTTATTGTTAAAGTCATATACTTCATGAGATTGACTTGCTATGCTCCCTTTTGATTTTGTTTCGTGATTTCACAGTCCTTGAAGTGGTATCCAAGACTCTAGATGTCTTCGATGAGGGTTTGGTTTGCTCCTCAAATTGTAACATTGAAACTCTAATGGAGACATCAATTCAGTGCTATTATATTCTGTTTCCTTCTGACAAAGGGCTGATGCTTCTCAGAGTAATTGTTCCTCGATTTCTGCACCAGTGCAAACTTGTTCATCAATTAGTCGTGATTGTGCATCTACTTCTGTTATGTACCTCAATAATTGAAAGTAACGTTGCAGCGGCTTTCAGCAGCAGAGGAGTTTTTGCCTATCCCAGATTTCAGGAAGGTCAATCCTCCTGCAGCCGAAGAGGTTGAACGAATAGTTCAGTGCCTGGAAAAGGTTGTTATGCTGCTTTATTTTTTTTTGTTTGTGATCTCTAGCTGAAGCCAAGTTAATATAGCTTTGACAACCTTACAAGTAAAAGAGCACACATATTACTCATATCCAAAGCGCAGGAGTATAAAAACTATTCAAATTTCTACTCTCTTCAAATGTAAAGATAGTTATTCTAAAAAAAAAAAAAATGTAAAGATAGTTCATACCTTTACAATATCCCCATGAGTCAACTTATTGACCACAGTGATCTCTTTGTGCTGAATTTTCTTTTTGTGATGTAATACACTGAGACACAGTAAATGTTGTTTACAGATTGAGTTAAGTGACTACAATCCAGTCCAGCTCGAAAGAGGTTTCCACCAGAAACTAAACTTGATGGTCAAACAGAGTCTGCAGTTTGGGTAACTACCTTACACATTCTTTGTATTGAGGTTCCCCCAGCACACCTCTTTCCCTCGTATTTCTTTTTCAGAAACATGGCTATCTATTTGCTATAGCATTTGGCATCTCACTCAAGTAGGTTATTTCCAAATCCAAAAGATGTCATAAACCCATTTCCATTTTTTTCACAAAATCCGCAGTAATGAACTTCCAGACAATGAATGAACTGCTATGATTTCTTCAATTCCAGATCTTTTGGCTTAACCTACATTGACAATTATAATATTTGACTGCTTTATGTTAATTTCTGGAGAAAATTTGTTTTCGAGCATAGGAAATTGTCAAGCATCACTAACTATTTTGCTATTCTAGGGCCATAGTCCCAGGGAGAAAGAAAACAATCTCAGAATCCAAGTCGCATCCATCATTAGAAGGTGTGGGATCAGAGCAGGCAGTCGAAATAAACATGGCAGGAGACGAAAGGCCAGGAGGCGATGTTAGAGTTGGGAAAGATAATGCTAAGTCGAGCAATGCAGAAGAATGGGAACAAGTCATCGTTGCTGAATTTGGAGGCACTAATTCCCCCACTTTTGCTTCCAAGCCAAAGGTAGGCAAATCGGTTCCGTCACCCTCATTGAGAAGCAGACAATTGGATGCAAAAACTTCAAGAATCCTCGAGAGACTGGAAGTTCCAAAGCAGCTGAAACGAAAATCTCCTTCGCCCACAATCCCCAGCATGGTTTCTGATGCAAGTACACCAGCAAAGAAGCCTCTGGTACCATATAAGGCAACTCAAACACTAGAGCAGGGAACACTATCAAGCCAACCAATGAGGCCCAATTTCCAGAGGTTAAAAAAGAAAACAAACAAATTGACGGCCTAAACACCTGGACATTATGAGGTCTGTCTCCTCGTTCCTTCTCTATTCCACATACATTCCTTTTCTTAGGTTGTTAATACTTGTCATACATTGGAAATTGTGTTTTTGTTAATTTTCTAAATATATATTCAAGTACACCTTTAAATACGTTTTCAGCAGAAATAGTATAAATAACACTTACGATATATGTTTTCAGCAATGAAATCAAGGGTTCAGAACTTCAGAACATGGTTATCAACTTCATCATACTTCAGTTTGGCTAGTTAATAGCGTAAATCGTGACTATAGTTCCTCCACCATTTATACTTCTTTCATTACACCAAGATTCATCTTTCAAGTTGACTATTAGGAATTAAACATATGCAATAGAAATGCAATTGGTTGATTTTGCTCCTAATTTTAGTTGCATTTTGTGTTCTCTTGTTGTGTCTCAATAACCAAAATCTTCAGTCATAGTCGTTCTGTGATGCACTACCTTGTATATCCTTTATAGATTCCTATCAGACTTTTGCTAGTTCCGGTCAATTAGTTGAAAGCTACCTCATTACTTTAGCCTGATGACCTTGCAGTTGTTCCTAAAACTAGATAAATACTACACTTGTCTGCAGTTTTTGTCGGTATAGTATTAGAATCTTGTGATTTTATTGGTGAAACCAATGACAATAGAATACTTCTCCATTATGAAATCTTGACTGGTTCAAAAGCCCCGCATTCTCATATTATCATAGACAAAGAAAGAACCAAATAGTACACTATTAGGGTCTAATTATATCATGAAGTTAGGTGGTTGGGGAATTATGTAACTTCCCACTACTTCACCACTACCATGTGTATCTTCTATGGATCAAAAAACTAATCAAATCAGACCCCACAATTATCCTGTATTTTTGCTGATGTAAGCATGACTTAGCCATGAGGTCACTCCTGAACATTACCTGTAACTAACTATATACTTCCAAAAAATGGAAGAGAGAAAACAAACAAAAAACTTTAACAACTGAACTTTCTTCCTTCAGTTGTGGTTTGCATCAGAATGCAATCACGCAGCAATATCTGTACATTTAGCAGTAGAAGCCTACAGAACCTTTTCTTCTCAGTTACTCAGTTCAAAAGTTCTCTTTATGGAATTCAAATCTTGTGGATGTCTTGTGAGAAAAATCAGAGGCTAGCTGTCTCAGCTCCTTCACTGGTGGTGGTGCCCCACAGTAAAATACCCCTGCATATGTCATCAGGTTTAAGCAACTTCATCATATCATGACAATATAATAACTACATAATACATATGTTTCAACTGTCTTTGTAATATTCTATAAAGACGTCTCGTCGTGTAATATCTTTTACCAGAACACTAGTTCACATTTGACCTAGAAAAGATCTGATCAAAAGTAAGTAGACTCAATTAAGGATTTTTCTACTGGTTTGAAAAATAAGAACAGAACATGGAGAAACCACTGAGTGGTGAAGGAAAATCCTTGGAAATACTTTGTTAGTGGGATAATTGTAAAACACCTGTAACACGTTTTAGTATAGGACTCTCAAGGAATAATGAGGAGTGAGTACAGTGTGCTTAGCCTCACTAAGAATAAAACATATAATAAACTTGGCTTTAAGTGGAGCTTACCAACTCTAGCGTTAGGATGATTCAGGGCAATCCTTTTGTAGACAGTACGCCAATTAGGCTTTGCGAAGTGAGACTTGACTCGAGTACCGGAGACAATGTCCACTCCATTCTTGGCATGGTTGAGTGATTGAAGCATAGTAATCAATGCCGAACGAGCATCACCCTCTTCATAAACACTAGTGCAATAGTTGTGCATTTCTATTACTCCCTTGTGATCCATTTCAGCCACCTCATTCATCACTCCTTTAAACCAATCAAATGAGCCCTGTTCTCGTGTGACCCAATAGAAGTACGCCCGCCCTGTCTTAAAATTGTGTCGCCCACTCCCTGTTCCTGACTTTCTTTTAGGAGTCATAGAAGCAGCATTTGTGGTTGTTCCTTCCTCCAAAGCATTTCGTTCCTCATCCAGAGCCTTCATGTTATTTACAATGTCTTTAACAACACTGATCATTGGTGTTGCACCAATGCCGAGACCCACTAGCAACACAACGTCATAATCCTTGTAATCCTGTGTTGGTGCTCCATATGGACCATCAATCATTACTCTGGGAAAGCTGCAATATTTGTATATATTAGTACATCATTTGCAATACTGTCAGGGTACTGTAGCATCATAACATTTATCTCAAATCTGCAAATGAAAGTCTAATCATTCATATCAACTGCTTAAAACGTTATTGCTTTTATGTTGTCGGAGTAGTAAAATGTTTTATTTATTTTTTCTGAGTAAGTGACAGAATTTAGGATATATATTTATTTTTTCTTTCCTACTTTTGTGATATCAGGAAACATATTAGAAGTCGAATATAAGTTTTAAGCGTTTTATCCTGTGAAGATTAGTTTGCTTAGATCTAAAGGAGACTTGGGAAGTAAATATTCATTTCTTGCATTGAGATGTCAATAGTTGTTTTACTTTCATTTCTTTCACTGCATTAAAAATATTCTGCATAGCGAAAACCCTGTTCTGTCACACTTATATCTTCTGAACTCAATTTTGTGCTCTGTTAGTATGTCCTAATGGTACAAAACATCAAACACTTTTTAGCATTTACACGAATACTTACTTGGGATTATTTTCTCCTTGTAAGCAGTCAGCTCTGAGGAGCCCACTTTTGCCTGTTGTTGGTGGCTGACAAACCTAACAAGGACAAAATACGGCAGACCTAACAGTTAGCAATCCACATGTGAAAACTGGAACTGGATTCAAAAGTTTAAGGAAGAAAGAAAAAGTTATTCCTCTAGGATCATGGCACAATAATTGGGAGGTATGTTATGACCAGTTTCATTCTCTGCTAGCACAAAAACCTAAATGTCCTTATATATCTTGCTATTATTGCATTCTCTTAGAGACCAGAATTTTAATATGCTGTAAACTAGCTATATGTGGTTCTTTTGTTGTACTTAAATGGTCTCAATGATACGTGGTATACGTGCTTCTCGTATAGTAAAATAACCGTGGCCTTATTCTGGAAAATACTCGGATGTCTACATCACATTGAGCATTACCATAGTGTGAAAAGATGACCCCTATCATGTAATCAAGTGGTGAAACATGACCCGCCTTTTCTTTAGATTCTATACATTACAGTTTCGTAGTTGACAAGGTTAAACTATAAGAAAGAAAGCCAGACACTGACTTGTGGGGCAAAATACTTGTAAAAAATCTAGGGAAATTATACCTCAGAGAAAACAACTTTAAGTTGCCTGGTCCAATCTCCCAATGTCCGTATGTGAACACTAACATAATCATCCCTGGGGGCCGAGGTGATCGAAAATGGGTGCCTGAAATGAGTGGACCACTAAATGTTGGTTATGTTTGATTAAGCTCAAATTCAATCATTTGTTTTCAAGTTGTGAGAATTCTAACACAAAGTTGTTTTCTGATAATATAAAAAATTTGCAAGAGATAATGGTCTCACATTGAGACCAGCAGTAATATTTTAAAGTTAAGACACCTAACCATTCAAATGGAGAAACTGCCGAGCAGTTGACAAAGATGTATTGTCCACTTTTGTATTTGAACCCTTGTGGCTTTGACATGTGCAATGCAAGCACATTTCCTGGGTATACTGCTACCTTCAATCACGAAAGGAAACAAAAACTCCAATCAGTAATGGTGAAAACCGAAAACTTTGATTAACTTGCTATTTTAAGTAAGCTACGTGCCAATCTTTAGGCCTTCTGGAAATCCTCTAACATTGCTTGATTCGTAAGTATGCGGTGTAGACTGTAGAACATGTCCTTTAGAAGTTAGAACAGCTAGTTTGAGCTTATGTTTGTTTACCTTTAAGATCTTGACTGGCTTGATGCTGGACTTGAATGCTCGAATCAATCTTTCACCCGCATAGAGCGTGAGAGGAACTGCTAAGTACATCCATGTCTGCACCAGACTTGAAATGTAAGTTACAATTGACACACAAGTCATATACAATAAAGCAATCAAGAAGCAGGGCAGAGTATAGAACTAACCGTTTGCCTGTACCATTCACGGGTCAAATAAAGCTTGACACCGTGAATGACGAGGCAGATATACACGATGACGAACAAGTGGTGTGAATACCAAAATGCATTGAACCCTGCGAGCTTTTCCAAAGGTCTGGGCATATTTACTCTGTTCCTCCTGAACCATGGAGATGCAAGGGTAAAGGCTATAGCCATTAGGACTACCATAATAATCCCTGTCACGCCTTCCGTTTCTTTCACAAAGTGCCAATAGTTTTCTGCTTGATCGCCGAAAAACTTCTCTAGTGGTGCGTACTGTTCCTCTGTTGCATGTATCAGCTTAGGAAAATCGCACGTCAAGTGGCTAATTGCATGTAATCCTACTCCTATTGCAATCGCCACGGCAATAACCTATAAATGAATCAAGAACTTTGCTGAGTAATTATTAAATTGTTATACCAGAAGTCTAGAAAGTTAGGTATACTGTGGACTTACTTTGTGGAAATTAAGGTTATCATCAAAAGGCACAGCCATCCCGAGCTTGGTCTTGTTCCGAAGCCAGGTGATGGTTTTTCGACACACCGGTAGCAAAATCAGAGCCATGTTCAGCTTCAGAGTCTCAGCAGCTCCTTTTGCTATACACACACAGTGGCCTGCTACTTTGAAAACCGCTCTGTTTCTGTACTCGATGTACTTGAAAGTAAACAATGCAATCATAACTGCAATCCACAATGCCATCACCCAAACTCTCTGCCAATTGTCCATCAAAAAGTACTTGTAATCTTTATACTTCCTACTCACAAACGTATCTTGAGTCGGCTTCAGCTTCTCACTCAGCATTTTGCTCAAGTTCCGGCTCTCACCTCCCACTCTAACCGATTGGTTCGGACCTTGTAGTAGTAGCATTTCCAAGTTCTCTATCTGTATGTCAGATGAACTTGAAGATTTAGACATTCTTTCAAAAACCAATAATTTTGATTTCAATCTGTTTGAAATAATAGTCTTACCATGATATACCCGAGCTCGTTAGGATCTAGCTCCTCCATGATTAACCTTGCGTATTCATCGGCTTGCTTTTGGATATTCGACAGCTTGTTGGCAGAAGCACTTAATGTTATAATCTGCATACAATTATTAATCCATTACATTAAATTAGTCCTAATAGATGCACCTAATCAGCAGGTTACCATGTTCATAGTTTAGAATAATCTTAAATCCTCTTTACATTCTGGCTGATTAGTGATTACTTGTTTTCTCTGTGAAAGAAAATTTCAGAAAGTTTACGGTTTTATCTAGCGAAAACTTATTCAGGTAAGTCGATTGTAAAACTAGTTTTTACACTTAACAAACTGTATATAAGTGATTTCGTCGCTCAAGTGACGAAGGTGATTGATTATGTGACTTAGACGAAACTAGTTTTACAAGTGTAAAAACAGTTTGTATTCAAGACTAGGAATTTCTTATGGTTCATGCATTGCCTTTTAGAAAGAGACTGAGATTAGTTTTATTTTTTGATAATTTGTTTTCTGAATAAAACCTTATTTTATAGTCAAACATATAGTGATACTTTATAATACTTGAAAAGATAGAACCGCGTTGAATAAGAGTCAGTATCATGATTATTGTAAAAGTCAAAAATCATTTGTCATGATCTATATATGCATACAAAAAAACCTGAATAATTTAAAATTTAAATCCCAAAATTATACTAATACTAGTATTAAGGATGATGTGGTACATTACCTCCCTGACTTCCTCTTCAGTAATTCTGCCATCTGCATCCTTATCCACCCTGCAAATCAAGATTAGTTCATACTTAATAGTAATTAATACCCTTTTTTCTTAAAATATACTGACTAAATACATTTACTATTTTAATCAATACCTTCCATAATCTAATTAACTATAATCACATCTGACAAACACTAATCAACATTAATAGCAACATCTACCAAATGAGTCCTTACATGTCAAAGAAAGTCTGAAGGCGAGAGTCAAAGCTCTGATCAGCAATCTGATCCCAAAACTCCCTCAACTGAGTTTTGGTGATCATCTCGCCGGAGATGTTCCTTCGTCGTGCCAGCGCGTCGAAAAGCTCGCCGGCGAACTCCTTCGACTGATTCATGCCTTTGTCAGAACAGAAACACTAAATCAGTCCTTAAGTAAAACTTGAACCGAAATTAATTACCATGCAAGAAATCTCTTAGTCCTTCAGTAGTTAAGACTTTAGTACCAAACCACATTCTTTTTCTTTTTGTTTATATTTTACTTACCAATGCATTCGCCAAAACGTGCACGAGGCAACAATCCATGATCGTTCGCAGAACTGATCTCATCAAACCTCTTCTCCACCCCCTCCCATGCCGCTCCACCATCCTTCTTCCCACCTGTTTGCGAAAACTTCGAATTGTTATGAAATGATCAAATTAAATACCAGGCCAGAACGAAATTCGGAACATTTTGCTCCAGGAAATCATATAGGTTATCAGGATCAGGTTTCATGATTCTGGTAGATGTAAGTTATAATCAGTTTCCAAGAATCATCTGCAACTGCAATAAAGCAGGCACTTACTAATAAACTTCAACCCCTTCAATGCATGGGCGGCCCCGGACTTGGTCCGGTCAAACTTCCCCGGCTGAGGGCGGCGCGTAAGGGAAGCCAACCGCTTGAGCTCATGCGAAACCTGTTTAATTCTAAACGAAGCATTTCTCACCACAGACGACCCAAACGAAGCCTTCTTCTCGAGCCCTTTGGCAAGCAGTGCCAGCTCCGGATCCTCCATGTTACCTCCGCCGGCAGCCTTGACGCTGTGCACGGCCACGGAGTCCTCCCGGACATCAAGCGTGATCTCCACGTACTCATCAGACGGAGGAGCAGAGGGGCTGGCGGAGTTTCCTGGGAGGTTGAATTTGGCGCTTCTTCGTCCCACACGTTTGTTTAACGGACCACTCAACGGGCCGCTGTACGTTGCTGATCTGTCTCCGGTGACTACCTCCGTATCGGAGTGGTAGTGTAGGTGGTTGTTTTCTTGGTTTTGCATTGGAGATTCTGAAAATGAAGTTTAAGGGAAGATTTAAAAATGGAGAAAAA
>JAYMSL010002035.1:0-15257 GCA_036897195.1 Plantago coronopus
TATGCCAACACCAACCCTCTACACACAACGCCCAACTTCACTACTGCACCTACTCCACACACCTCCCAAACCATCCTTATAAGCAGCTTCAACCATTCTTCACCCAATCCACCTCGAGCATTGCCCGAAACCAAACCACTCCAATAACTCAAACTCCTCTCCGGCATTTCATCAAACACCTTCCGCGCGCCCCGAAACCAAATCCTTCACCCCGATCAAATATGCCAACACCAACCCACTACGTACACAACGCCCAACTTCACTACTGCACCTGCTCCACACGTACACCTCCCAACTCGCTCACCCCCTCCACGACACGCCAAAAAAAAGAGGAAGAAGAAAAGGAATGAGTTTGATTTTATTCGAATGTTCTTCTGCACCACCAGGACTACACGCCGTCGACTCCTCCACAACTCCTACAAACCTCAACTCCAACTCCCACCTCAGTTAGCTGCCACAACCTCTACCACATATTGTCACTTTAGGCTTAGTTTGAAACTCAAAGTCAGATCTATGGTTTATTGAAGGAAAAAATAAAAAGGAAGAAGAAAAGGAGAAGAAACAAGTTAAAGGAGAAAAATAAGCGTTCTGCTCCGACCTGGTGCACACCAGTTCAGAGCAGAACGGTGGCGGCAGAAAGGAGGGGTTAGGCTAGGGTTTCTGTTTCTAGATTTAGAGAGAGAAAGGAGAGCTTGAAAGTTAATGACCTATATTGATATATTTTCTTGGAACGGACTGAAATTACCAGGCCTAATGTGTATACAGTACTAGAGATCAATACGTATCTTCTTAAGTTCCATTGGGGTGTTGCTTGTTAAAGATATAATGGCCTAATGCATGCACATTGCCTGGTTTTTTAGCATCTCGGTTTTTTATGTTACGTCCAGTATAATACTCTCTCTGTTCTATTACAAACTTCCTAGCTTTCTTTTTTTGGCATCCCACTACAAACTTCTTAATCCCACGACGTACCACAGACAATTTTTGTGATGGATGAGTCTACATGCAAGCGCTAACGATCAAATATATGTCTGGAATAAGGATTAGAATGATGGAAACCGTGTTTCTGTTTTGCACACGAAACACACCATCATTTATTATTTGACTGCACTTTTAATGGCTTAATGTGAAAGTCGATATTATGCTGGTTGGGTATGATCCACAACCTGCTTCTATGGGATCGAGAAATTGAATGGACAATACGTCACACATGCAAAAGGAAAGGTTTCCATGTCGCATTTATCTAGATGTCACTTGCGCAAGAGAACAGAGGGAGAACAGAAGCCGAGAAAGAAGAAGCGAGAAGGAGCAGTCGGCCGAGAAAATAAGGATCTTAGCTTCTTGGGCTTTTATTGGGCTAAGAGTGTGTGAAGTGTGATCCAACAAGGGTAGTGCAGTCCAATTTTATATCTCCAAATTGTCCAAAGTTTACTATTTTTTTTTTTTGGGAAGGTTGGGTATGCACCTTAGTCCCTCCGCCCTGCTTAGAAACTACTCACGTAGTTCAAGATCAATTTAAAAGAAAATGAGGAACTATATTGATTATCGCTTTTCTGCTTTAAAAAAGAAACTACTCGAGTTCATTGAGAAGAGTAATTGATATTAGAACATATATGTTTAACTCTTAAATTTTATAAATGGATTTCTGAAAATAAATGTATTGATGGTCGGTGTAGTAGAATTATATTACTACTTCACTTAAATGGTCTTAGGGCTTGAGGTTGTACAATGGTGGGTGTGTGATACTTGCACCACCTACCTCGCTTGTGGAACGGTGTGTGTTTCTGTTCGGATATTATTTGCACCTTTCGATCATTTGAATATGCAATATTACTTATAAATTGTTTTATGACTATTATTCAATAGATTACAAATTGATTAAGACGGTGACGCTATTTAAGTTGAATTACTCGAAAGAAAATAATGTATTGCTTGTGTTATTATATTTTTTTACTTTTATATATGACAAAAAATAAGAAGGTTCAATATTATGATATTATCATTTGCTATTTTCATTAATTTCCCACTAGTTCTAAACAACATCACATTTTAACAAATTGATAATCTACATTTGAATTAAAATCTGTCAATTTGTTTATTTTGAAAAAAAATGGTTGCCCTATCACAATCGCTTTCCATTAATTGATGCTAATAAATAAATAAATATATAATTTATGTCTACCATCCACAAATAATCACACTGCCTAAAATCAATAACAAACAAAGAATATTCTAGTAAATTGATATAATTGACTACTCTCATTTTCCTCTATTTTACGTCTCGTTGCTTATTTTTCTCACACGCAATACATAATTAAAGTAATTGCAAACATCAAATATATATATAGAAAACATTTGCCATTTTACGCCGCACTTGACATGCACGCCTCACGCACCACCACACAATTCTTCATTTCACTTTCACTTTCACTTTCACTTTCACATTCACTTATTTTCATTTTCCCTCCAAGTGTACATAATCCAAAGTAAATGCAAATATATGAGTACACATTGAAAACATTCAACCATTGTATTGCACGCGCTACGCACAATTGTATTGCACGCGCTACACACAACCGCACAATTCTTCATTTTCACTTTCACTCTCAAGTGTGCATATTCTAAAGAATAAAGAAATGTACATTTATATTGAATACAATTCAATATTTTATGTCGCACTTGCCTTCCACGCGCTACGCACAACCACACAATTCTTCGTTTCTTTATCACCTTCGCTTACTTTCATTTTTTCATTCAATATTTCACGCGCGCTTGTCTTGCACGCACCACGCGCAACCGCACGATTCTTCTTTTCTTATCGCTTTTGCTTACTTTCATTCTTCATTTAATATTTTGCACAACGCTTGCTTTCCACGCGCTATGCACAACCACACTATTCTTCATTTCTTCTCATCTTCACTTACTTTCATTTTCATTTAATATTGCACGTGCGCTTGCCTTCCACGCGCTACGCACAACCACACAATTCTTCTTCTCTATCACCTCCGTTTACTTTCATTTCGACTTTCAAGTTTACATAATCTTAAAACAAACCCGTACATTTATTTAAAAAACAATTGAATATTGCACTCCGCATCTGCCTTCCACGCGCTACCCACAACCACACAATTCTTCATCACTATCACCTCCGTTTACTTTCATTTCCACTTTCAAGTTTACATAATCTTAAAACAGACACCGTACATTTACTTTAATAACATTTCAATATTTCACACCGCAATTGCCTCCCACGCGCTACGCACGACCACACAATTCTTCATCCCTATCACCTCTATTTACTTTTATTTCAACTTTAAAAATCTTAAAACAACTCAATATTACACTCCGCACCTGACTTCCACGCGCTACGCACAACCACACAATTCTTCATTCCCATCACCTCCATCTACTTTCATTTCCACTTTCAACTTCACACAATCTTAAAACAACCGTACATTTATTTTCAAAACAATTCAATATTACACCCCGCACATGTCTTCCACGCGCTACGCACAACCACACGTTTCTTCATTCCTATCTCCTTCACTTACTTTCATTCCACTTTGAAGTTTACATAATCTTAAAACAAACTGTACATTTATTTTCCTTCACTTACTTTCATTCCACTTTGAAGTTTACATAATCTTAAAACAAACTGTACATTTATTTAAACTATTGCACTCCGCATCTGACTTGCACGCGCTATGCACAACCACACGTTCCTTCATTCCTATCCCCTTCACTTCCCTACTTTCATATTAACACAATCTAAACCTAAAGAACAACAAAAATAATTTACTTCTTCTTTAAATTTATTTATTTATCTATTTAAAAGTCTAAATATAGGTCGGTATATATCATAAAAGAGTCGAAAAAAGTCGGGAAATTGCGTAATATTCTTGTGTTGTCACTACCATTTACAGGCTGGTGTTGGCAGCTGTACACGCCGAAAACAGTGAGTATAAAATAGTACAAGTCCTAGGAGTGAGGTGTACAAACCAAAACCACAGTAGTAAAATGGTGAAAAATAATAATAATGGTGGAATGGTCTACTAGTCTCTAGTCTAGTATCATCCATCTACTACTACTACACTACTGTAGCGGTGAATCATATCATATCAGTATATCACCTCTCTTCTCTTCTTCTCCTCTCTCAATTTTAATTATTGGATTGGTTTTTGTTTTCGTTTTGGTTTTTCTTCTCTCTATCACCGACTCACCTCAACCATCTCTCATCGATTCATCATCGGTTGTGTCAATCGCGCGTTGAATTTGCGCTTGTTTTGCTGTTGCGATCGATAGGCGGTGACTGAAATTTGCGCCGCCGGGAAATATGTCGTCGGGAAGGTACATGGCTTACTCGCCGTCTCCGTCTGCGCCTCACTCGCCGCACATCGGCGCAGCTGCATCGGCTTTGGTCGAGCAAGAGAAGTATGGTTTTATGCTTTTATTAGCTTTGCTGTTTGTTTGTTTGAGTTTTTGTGATTGATTGGGAATTGGAGGTGATTGGTTGTGGATCATGTGGAATTGTGGATTTAGATTGTCAGTCAACTGTTTGTGGTGTGTGTATGAGTTCTGGTTGTGAGATCTGCTGAAGCTGATTTGCGTGTTTTGACTCTGATTTGTTGTTCAACATGACAGGTTGTTGAACACGGACAGGTATCTGACGGAGCTGCTGCAGGAGCGAAACAAGATCAATCCGTTTATGGCTATTCTGCCGAACAGCTATCGTTTGCTGAATCAGGGTGAGCTTACGCTACATGCTGCATTATCTTTAGCTTTTTTTTTGTGTAGAAATGGCATGCATAATTTAGGTATTATGTGCTTTTTGTTGTATGGACTAATGCGATATAAACATGCTTGAAACTTAGAGCAGCCTACTGGTAAGTAGGGGATTCTGTTTCGGTCTTTTAAAGATCACCAAGGTCACTGGAATGGCGCACTTGATTATATATTGGTTGTAGATTTTTCTGACATGCATTTGTAGTGACTTGAGGTGATTTCGGGGAGTGATGGAATGGTTTTAATCTATAGTTTGACTTCTTATAATGTTGGATGTTTGAAGCGTGAGGGAAGAATACGAATAGTGTTGTCAAATCTTGTTTCAGTTGTGTGTGAAAGAGTAGTGAAAGAAGAGTTATAGTTTCCTGCGGTTGTTCAATACTTAAATGGTATCTAAGAGTCGGGGCTTCTGAATGAACTGAGTGGATCTTAATTGCTAGTCAATTCAGCATGACAAAGTTGTCAGTTCGAATTGAGTTGATGTTAATAGATATGAAGTCCATGGGCACACCAACTGCAACAGTGCATTTGGTGCTGATAACTGCAAGTGAGTAACTTTGTCGATGCTATTTACAAGGTTCGAACAAGCTTTACTGCATGTTCAGGCAGAGGGTCTATTCGTGTAGCTTGAGATAATCCAAGTATTAGTTAAATTGGACAACTAGTTGGGAGTTTGGGCATGTTTATGCCCCTAACATGGAATGGCAGCTGTGTTGCTGATGAGATCTTACTCGTTCTCCAGTCAGAACCCTGTTGCACTTCGTCTCCATCTCTCGGTAGAGGTCCTCCTTAGCTGGTTGGGTGGGAACCACGCTGTTCTCATTTACTTCTTTGATTGACGTAGACCCTTTTTCTTTGTGATACAGTGTCAATATCTTGTAAATTCAAAATACCGTAAAAGTGATCCTGGAGTAGTTGGAGATCGACATAGAGTATTCATATCCAACATTGAACAAGTTGAAAATGAACTCTTAAGTTAGTTAGAGCTAGAGTTCCTCGGATTTCTCGAGGATATGTTCTTAATTTTAGATGCATTTAGATATAGTTTTGACCAACCAATTAACTGTCAGTGTTGTTATCCATATTAGGTGGTGACTGGTCGCTAATTTCTTAACCAATGCTAACTGGTACATCTTGTTCTTTGAAATTGACCTTTTTGAAACAGAAATAATGCGTGTAACCACGCTGTTGGGGAATGCATCAGTTTTAGAACAAAGTGGACTTGAACATGCTAGCCCCCTGGCTTCAGGAGGATTATTTTCAAATGCAGGAGCTAATATGAACAGATGGGCATCTCCATTTCAATCAGAAGTACGGATACTAACCATTAACATAACCTTTTTGTTTGATCTAATTTCTTACTTTAATTTTTCCCTGAGGCTCAGCAACAATTTACTTTCCGTCCTAACTTCAATTTTGGGTTCGTGCTTTTGGTTCTACTGATACGATGACAGGTAGAATTAAGCTAACACCGAAATGAGATTGGTTGTACAGGTTTTTTATTTGATAGATAGGAGACATTCATCCATTGACATCTGACATCTCATGTGCTACATATGTTAGCTTGAACTTTAATTACAACAAGAGGCCCGGAGCCCACATTGGAGTCTTGGAAACAGTAATAACATGTAGAACACAATTACCTTGGCATTCTCATTTATATGATTGGGCTGTGTGCTAGCTACTGTGAGCATCCGAATAAGTGTTGATTTCATTGAACATCTAGTTTGTGCTGGCAGTCATTTTATTCAATTTGCATGTCCTTGGCTCCTCATGCTAGAGATTCTTTGTTCTTTCAGCCTCACAGTTCACGGATTACTCACCTTTTGATGTTTCTCATGTGAAGTAAACAAGCACGTGGATCTTATCTTACCATGAAAGTTTTTTTTATCTTATAGCTTGTGAAATTTTTCTGTACAGATGTCAGGTATAATGCAATCCTCTTCTCCACAGAACTGGCTTGGTTCCCAAGGAAGCTCATCGGGTCTCATAGTCAAGCGAGCAATTAGGGTTGACATACCAGTTGAGCAATATCCTAATGTATTGATCTTTTCTTGATTTGTTTTATGTAATTCTGTTAGGGCCGCATCTTATGAGTCTAATACAGCCATTGCGTCTTTTGTTGCAGTATAATTTTGTCGGTCGCCTCCTCGGTCCGAGAGGGAATTCATTGAAACGAGTTGAAGCAACTACTGATTGCCGAGTACTAATCAGAGGCCGTGGCAGTATTAAGGACCCAACCAGGGTAAGTCTGACTTGTTCTAATTTTATGATACTGAGATGCATGAGTGTGAAAAACTTCTGTGTATCAACCATCTGAAAGATTTACATCTGTTTTTTTTTGGGGGGGGGGGGCTGGATTGTCTAATGGCTTTAGTACTTAGAACTTCGTTGATGCATTTGTTTGTTTCAGAATGACTGAAGTAATGAGAATTAATGTTTGTGGTATAAAACTTGCTATGTCCCAAAAGGTACATTGTTCGTGGACACATGGTTTCTTATAAGCTTATTTTGCTTGTACAATGGGAAATTTAGTGAACTTAGATGTTCTTTATTTAAAGCAATATGTAATTTACAATCTCTATTACTGTGTCCCTATTGCTTGAGAAGAATGACGGTTCAACTTACTAGTTAACATTTTGTAACAAAATGATTTTCAGGAAGAGATGATGCGTGGGAAACCTGGTTATGAGCATCTCAATGAACCTCTGCATGTATTGGTTGAGGCAGAGCTGCCTATCGAGATAATTGATGCTCGTCTTATGCAGGCACGTGAGATACTTGAAGATTTACTCAAGCCACTGGTAAGTTTCTGTCACCTTCCACATTCCCTTAATTCAACCCCCCTTGCAGTGTAGCTGATAGGCAATTGGTGTCCTTTGACTTGGAAAAATCATACGATTAACTCAATTTTTAAAAATATTTTCTGCTGATATCCCTCCATGGCTCCATTTGCCCTTTCAGCACATCTGTTTTGAAAAATACTGTACAAGTGTGGTTCTTGAACTTTTCAGAACATCTAACTGTAGCCAGCGACCATGTCACCATTCCATTTCCCCCCCCCCCCCAATTCAGAAACTTTATGTATTTTAAATATATTGGTCATAACCTTACTAGAGTCCTTACTGACTCAAAATCTTATCACAGGATGAATCTCAGGACTTTTATAAACAGCAGCAGCTCCGAGAACTTGCAATGATCAACGGTACACTTCGAGAAGAAGGTTCCCAAATGTCTACTTCTGCTTCCCCCTTCCATAACAGCCTTGGAATGAAGAGAGCAAAGACTGGGGGGTGATGTTTCGAGCTGGTAAATGGTCATCTATACCATGTAAAGAGCAACATCCTAATGCTGCATGTTCTACTGCACCTGCTGTTGCCTGTTACCCGTCGAAGCACTGGCGTTGTTGGAATGCCAGTTATAACCTGTCTATGCTATGAAGTGTGCTTGTATTATGTCTGCTGACGGTCTGGTAACAGTCGGTTGTACTAAATGGATCCTACTAGTTATTAGGGGTTTGAGTATTATGCTGTTTGGGCTGTTTGGTGTTGGAGTAATCTCCTCCCAGACAAGACATGCCGTATTATTTTATTTTTTGTTTTATGGTTGTTCTAGGAGTCCTGCGGTTAGGACCTGGGTCTAAGTGTGTGAAGTAGTAAATCAATATGTAATTGATTCATCGAAAAAAGAAAAAAGGAAAAAAAAAGAGCGGAAAAATGAAAAAAAGAAGAAGAAAGTATTATGATGATTGTAAACTAGGATGAGACAGATGTAGTTGCTGGTAATGCTTATAGCAGATGGGCTTGGTATGCTCAGAACTGCCAGTTAATCTATTATGAGAATTTTGTGATTATCTTTATTGTCTTTTGATTATTTATTTTTGAATGCGGCTTTTGATTATGATACACCTATGAATATTCTGTCCTTTACTCTGCATCTACTGCTTTGGGGTTTCGGCGGTTGTCTTCACTTGTACTCTCTCTGTTTCATTTAAAACCTATGAATTTGTTAGCCCTTTCTTTTCTTTACTCGGCATCCACTGCTGTTGTGCTTCGGCAGCCTTGTCTTGGAGACTTGGAGTTGTAATAGTAGACGTTCACAGTGATGCCTGGTAGACCTCCTCTATTACTGCAGTGGTGTACACTGGTTCTTAGATCGAGACCCTTACTCCTTATTTTCTCTGTAGATTGCATCAAATTAGTTACATGCCAGGGTGACTCTGGGTTAGGGATCTAAAGAAACTATAGGACTCTGCTTGTCATGTTGATTCGGCTGGGAGTTCCGCCACATTCTCTTGAGAGTATTGACTTCCCAGTCTGATCGTGTCTTAGTTGGTTGAAGAGAGTTATTAGTCTTTGCATTGAATCGACCATGTCGAGGAGCTGAGTTTGATGTAGCATGCAGTAGAGTTAGCTTCTTGCTGTCCTCCTTCATTTACTGGCAATGCAGGAAGACAGCAAGGGCGTCCTACAATTGGACATCAAATGAGTCAAATTAACTTCGAACCATGGCAATCTGGTAGTTTCAACCGAGGCTGTGGTGGTGGTAGACGTGGCGGTTATAGAGGCCGTGGTGGGAGAGGCATGAACTGAGTTTATCAAGAGTTTGATGGTTCTCTGTTTTCGTTCTACTAGTATCTTGTTTTATAGCCTTTCCAATTTTGTTTATCTATTGTTATCAGATAGCGATGTACACAAAAAACATGTTCTGCTCTCTATTGGCGTGTCTATTGTTTTATAGAGCGCAACTCAATTGGTTATACGTTTCAACTTCAACCAACCAATAGGTCGGGGTCGAGCTCGAGTTACTTTTGCCGTTTCAAAAAATATAGAAAATGATGCAGATATAAAGAATAAAGGATTATCGAAATTTGGAATTGACAGAGTAAAACAGAGCATCACGATACAAATTACAATTCTCCAATTGCTACTTGATCTTCGTAACACATAAACTGCTCAAAGATTTCAGTTCGTAAATATGTAACCTACTGAAGATACGTGAACGAGTCTACTAATCATTCACATGAATTTTGCTGAACACCTCCCAAACGTCTTCTCCATTCCCTGTCTGACAGGGATCTGCTGTAGCTCGGGCTCCTCGCTGAAGAGTTTTCTCGTCGGCTATTGTACATGTGATTGTAATCACGATGATGATCGTGATGATACCTATGATCAAATCGGCTAAGGGAACTAAACCTTGTTTCTCGTTCATGCTCACGATGGTGATCGACTCGTTTATTGTTCCCTGATAAACGATTATGCCTACGGTGGTACGAACGTTCTCGTTCTCTAGTAAGAGTAGAATCTGAAGAACTAGGTCTCCAAATTCTCTGATTGGCATTTGCTGGAAACTCGACCCTCATCATTTTTCGAGGTCGTTTCCTGCAGGGAGAGCTAGCACCAACAATTTCGCCCTCTTCACGTTCTTCCTGCTCGTTTGGCTCGTCACCAAATATTGTAATTCCTGAAGGCTGATGATCCTCGACATGATCTGATTCTGGATAGCCACCTGCAGGGGCCAAACCGCCACGAGAACTTTGATTTTGATAATATCTAGCAGAGTTACGAGAATTGTAAGTCAGGTTTCGTTGGGACCATTGCTGCTTTCGAGCAGTATTGACAGCCGCATGATCGCGTGGCATAGGGCAACCTCTCAGTGCATGGCCATAGGACGAACAGTTGAAGCAGCGGGAATCATCCATCTTTAATTCTCCTTCACCAGAAGTCATAGCTAACGAGTATCCGCGGTCATAAAGAGGAACAGAACTGCGCGTAAAGTCATCCTTATTCGATTGACAACTGTTTCTCTGATTGTCGACCCAGAAAGTCACTTGATGAGACGATTTATTCGAGCCAAGACTAATAGCAGGAAAGTAGGTCTCTTGTCCAGATTCAACTGAAGAAGTATCTGAAGAATCATATGAGGAGCTGTCTCGTCGTCCATGCCAACGCGACCATTGGTGTAATAGCTCCTGAAGCTTTCTTTTACTTTCACCGGTCAAAGAGGTGTAGATAACTTGAACTGAAGGTTGTTGATGATCATCGTCAACAGGCGTCCGGGGCCTCTTAGCACCGGATCGTGAGGTCGTTCCGGTTTTCTCGTTTTTCGCAGGGCTAGTTTGAACAATGCCACCTGCCATTGTTGTTTTGTTTGCAGGTAGGTTTTGCAAGTTGAGGGGAGATTGATTATAATGAGAAGGGATGAGTGGAGATTTGTAATATAAGTGGTGAAATGCCAGAAACATAGTTCGAGTAGATTTAGGAAATGGATATTGCTAGTATATATCTTGTTTAGGAATTAGGAAAGGATCGGATCGGATTAAATATAATTTATTTAGGTAATAATACAGACGGAATCTCTAACCTAATACTAGTAAAATTTTATCTGTTATTTTCAACTATTTTCAACTTAGGATTTCGGAACTAAACTGAACTGAACTGAATGAATCTGAAGTGAAATACAAATTTGAACTAACTAAATCTGAATGGATCTGAACTGAACTGAATGGATCTGAACTTAAGCTAAAAAGAACAGAGCCTAACTAGTCCTACGTTTCCAATAAAATCAAGAAGAAAAATAAGGAATAGAATAAAGGCATTAGTGTGAATTCAGTTCAAATTCATTGAGTTCAATTCATAGAATTTCAGGTGAATTGAACGGAGTCTTAGAGTTGTGACTTGCGTCCCTGGAGATGGTAAGTTCATGTGACAATATTGTATTCTGCCAACAGAATACAGTTAGGCTATGTTCTTTTCAGCTGAGGATTTCGGAATTGAATTGAACTGAACTTAATAGATTTGAAGTGAAGTACAAATTTAAACCAAATCTGAATGGATCTAAACTGAACTGAATGGATTGAACTTAAGTTGAAAATAACAGATCCTTATATCTTCAACATTGCAGTAGTTTGTTTTGACTGTACTTTGAACTTTGAAACTAACACAAAACCACAAATTATGCATGACCAAGTTATAAGCCAATATATATATATATATATATACATGGCTTCTTGTTTGTGAGTTTGCATTGACACAGTAAATAAATCCAGTTACGAACAGATAAAAATCGAATGGGTAATTGTGAAGAAAGAAGTCCAGAGAGAGTTATTTTATCATGCTCTAGTGGAATAGGAGGTAAATGTTACAGTGAAAACTTTCTATTTTGCACTTCTTCTATATATCTATATATGGCAATGGTGTCTATTTATTTTGCATAAAATTGCGGATTCTGGAAAGCTCATAGTTATCATGTTATTAGTATGGAGTAAATGAATAGCTTCTTCATCTCTAGAACTTTTCCGCATCTGTACTAATCTATCTCACATCGTATGTATAGGATTCGGCATTCATATCTCTACCATAGACCCGCAAAGGCAGATAGTGTGGGAAATCATCAGCAACAACGTAGAGAAATGGAAGAAATAGTGAACAATACAATTGAAGACGAATTTGGTGCATCTTGCAGATTAGTTCGTCTTATGATGGGGAACATAAAGAAATGTATACATGTGCACAAGATTAAGGCGGAGAGATAGATGCTTCTAAAATAACACAGAGCACCGGATCTAGAGAAGTAACATGTTGCAGAAAAAACCAGATTCAGAGCATTTTGTCTATGAAGAACACCTATACAAATTTTGGAAAGATCAAAATTTCACGTAAGATTAAACCGAGGGCTTTTGTACGGTGCATGTACGGACTCGTTCCTTGGTGTACCTATTCAGTTTAATTTTACAATGTTTATAGGTAGAATTTGTAAATCTTGTATCATAAATAGAGGCTAGGCCGGTTCTTTGTATTACCCACTCGATTCAATCAATATACCGAAAATTCTTCATTTCTTTCTTTCTTCTTTCTTAATAGAGTTCATCTCCCAAGTGCTCCGGATTAGTGATCCCCACCGAGAGCTAACAGTGTTTTGATATTTGATTTTTTTTACCACTCTGTTTATCATCACTAATTAGCAAGTACCCACTCTGTTTATCAATTAAACAAAGGAACATGACAGATTATAAACATGGTCCTGCAACTTATCGGGCTGAGTGGACAAGACTTTACCAATTGAGTAAAGTGTGTTAGTTAACAGATGAATAGTAACAGACTTGTTAGTAGAGGGTGAAAAAAAAGTGTTTGGATAAGAGTTGGTGTTTAGTAGGTTTTAGTAGGGAATATAATAGGGGTGTAAGAGATGTGTAAGAGGTGGGGTATGTTTTTAATAGAGAGAAGTGTGGGGTATGTGGGGTATGTGTAAGAATGTGTAAGAGATGTGTAAGAGTGTGAAAGAAATAAATAGGAGGAATAAAAGGAGTGTGTTAAGGATTTGAGTAGAGTTGCAGGGCAAACACAAAATGTGTGTTTAGAGTGGGCTAAACAGAGCAGAGCTATTGGCCACTCAGCCCCATTCTTTCTTTCAATCTCCCACTTTTATAGGACATGCGGTGGAATAAATACATAACAACCCAAATTATTTTTTTCAAAAAAAACTCATGTCCAAATTGTTTTTTAATTTTAATATTTGGTGAGCTTGGTGATTATCCAATCACAGCCTTTTAAAGAACCCAAACAGTGCATCACCAACTGGCATCCCACTTTCGTAATTATCACTAAACATAAGGGCATACCCTTAGCCCCAACACCTATATATACCCAGCTCTCCCATCATTCAATCCCCTCATTTCCCATTCCAAAAACCACAACATAATACACTTCCCTCAACTAGTCACACATCAAACATTCAAGAACCATGTCTACATGCAGCAAGATCCGCCACATTGTGCACCTCCGCCAAATTATACGACGATGGCGCAAGAAAGCCGCGAAGACCGTCCCCTGGACCCCGTCGGACGCCCCTCCTCCCGGACACATATTCGTAACTGTTGGCTCGAACTGTAAGAGGTTTGTCATTCGCACCACGTACTTAAACCACCCCGTGTTCAAGAAACTATTAGTACAAGCCGAGGAAGAGTACGGGTTCACCAATGACGGACCGTTAGCGATTCCGTGCGACGAGGATCTTTTCGAGGAAATTCTTTGGTACTTGGGGAAGACTGACTCGAAATTGAATAAGTCCGCGAGGTATATGAGTTTCGATGACTTCCAGAGATGTTGCAGCTTGGGGCGGAGGAGCAACCTTGACTTGTGGCCCGATTCTCGACCGTTCTTGAATGGAGTTTCTGATAATTATGTCCGGTAATCTTCACACGGCTCCGATGAGTTGAGACGAGTTAACACAACTGAGTGAACTCGGAGATTGAAAAATCGATTCAAGACTGTGTGTACAACTACAACAATGATTCTTTCCGTGAATTTTTCGGATGCGGCGAGTTACTGAGTTAATGAGCAGATTCTGTTCCGGGAATGTTGGAGATGGCAAGAAGGTGGACGAGTCACCACCACCGAGTCGTCCTGAGAGCGCCATGACTGGTTGAAGAGTAAAGATTCAAAGCCTCTGTGTAAATGTATGGCGAATTTTATTTTACTGGTTGAAGATGAACTGTAAAGATTCAAAGCATCAGCAAATGTTTGTTGCTTTTTTTCATGTAGAATGTTTCTAGTTGGAATTTGGAAATAATAATTTCGATTTTGACTTCCTCAAGTTTTGCATATATTCTTGACGTGTTTTTCCACTTCACTAATTGTCAACTTTGATTTTGCAACATAGCTTAATTACAGTGCTAAGAATTTTGCATGACTAGGATGATGACTTCAACAACCTAAGCTCTGTTAAATTTCAATCTACTTTAATTTTAATTTCAAGTTTGTTCTATTCTGTTCAGTTTATATAATACATTCAATTCACTCCAACTGAAATTTGTATTTGAAATAATTTAAGTTCAGAGATTTTCAGACGAGTTGTACAGAACCAAAAAGTTGAGTCTCTCTCTCTCTTTTTTTTTAAGAGGCAAAAGTGCCTCAAACCCCGACTTATTGGTTGGAGGAGAAGCGTTTTACCAACCGAGATGCGCTTCATTTTTTCATAAAGCTGAGTCTTTTTTAGTGCGGATATGAAAATTGGCTCAGTTGGTTAAAGAGAGATAAACTTTCTTCTTCGTCACAGGATCGAATCCCACGAGAGGAGAATTTGCTATGATTATGCCCACCTAGGCCAGAGTCTGTCACACTTGTGTGGTTAACTTGGTTCACGTAGTTGGCAGGCTATCGCGTGAGCTACCCAGTGCACGCCTAAAGGGTAGTGGATACGGGTTCCTAATTTTAAAAAGAAAAAGAAAATTGAAAATACTAGTCATGGCTGGACCTTTTACGACTTTTTAGATGTTAACAACGTAACCAATAATACGTGATTTGGACAACATAGGAGACATATGTTTTGTATTACAAGGTGCAAAACTAATGTAGTAAAGTTGACAGCCGCCGAGGAATAGCATAAAAGTAGGGGTGTCAATTTGATCCATTAAAATGGACTTTAGGATGATCCAATTATTAAACAATGATTTATTTTAACCTATTTTCTTTTAA
>JAYMSL010002036.1:0-15256 GCA_036897195.1 Plantago coronopus
AGTCCTGTTAACCCAAAGCAAGGCATCGGAAGGTTCGACTGAGGAGTGGATTAAGCTCAACATAGACACGAGTCTGTATCATGTAAGCTCTATATGGAAATGTGGTTGGGCGGTGTGTTGTGAGATGACAAACTGATCAAGGAGCGTGGCATAGAGGCTTTATCCAAGAAATTTGAAGGAATATCTTGTAATTATACTCAATCACTCGCTGTACGAGAAAAACGCAGACTTGCTTAGAATAACGACCCCATTGAACACCCACTTCATTGCCTTCCGATAGATTTGCATACTCTTGATAAAGAAGCCATGTAACTTCAAGCTCCTATACAGTATGCGAGAAGAGGCATGCAAATTTGAGGCACGAAATCGATGTATACAATATACATTTGTGATGATACACCACTCCGCCGTCCATCAACAATAGAAGTATATGGACTTAAAATACCTTCTAGATATTCAACAAGTAATATAGTTTCATTTCATATATTGAGTCAAAAAGATTTAGAATGTTGGAAAAGGTATTATAAAAATGGGTTTGAATTGTGATAAGTTGATAGTGGTGGTCCATTTAGTAATATATGATAGGATTGGTCAAAAGTCAAAACTAAGCCGAATTTCGGCGTTGTTTTGCGTAATCAAACAATTTAATCAACAACATCCAATTTGCGTGCCCTTCTGTCATCAAACTTTGACTTTTGACTCCTCTTTTTCATCTCAAATCCCCCAACATGTCCAAACTCCAAAGAAACACCACAAAACAAAATCAAACTCTTCAATACAAATTTACAAATCCTCACCTACAACTTCACTATATTTGCACTGCTAAACGATCCTTTAAAAATTAAAAAGATTCCGATAAAGGACACAAAGTAACATAAAAGAAAAAAGTTGAAGTAAAATGAAGATAAATACGTAAAACGTCAAAATTGTAACGATTCATAATGTATAATAATAGAATATATGAGGAAAGAGATTAGATTAACTACTACACGTAAATGTGTTATACATAACACATTAATTTCGTAAGATATGTAATTTAATTTAAAATTTATAATAAAATTCACATGCTTTTAGTACACATATGCCAAATCCTTTCACGTTTAAATAAATTTCAATTAATGTACTTAAAAACAACGCTGGATTCATGCCTTGAAATGTATATGAAACATTCACTATAATGACTTCTCTTCTCGTAAAACAATTTCAATTCAATAAGTATAATAGATATACCAAATTAGGTTCCTAGCATTTAAATTATAAGAGTAAAAAGGACAGTCAAAATAGAATTTCCACAATAAATATTGTACTATAGATAATTGTAGTACATATTAACACATACATTTACAATACGAACAATAATAAAAGAACGTTGATAATTTATATTGTGAGTATTGTTGACCAAACATTAATATTTTATAGCATTTGACAAAAATTATAAGCACTCAATAATACCACTATATTTGATAATATTCAACAAAGAGGTCGCTATATAACAACTTTATAAGTTAAACTGTGAATTAGTTGTATTTCGAATTTGTTGTTATTAAATGGACTATTACATTATATACATTTGATAAATTTTTAATTAATAATTTTTTCAATTTAGTATTAAATCGTTAATGATTCTCAATATATTCATGATCGAATATTTGAACTATTAGAATTTCGAACTTGTAACATAGATTTTAGGTATGTAATGTATCTTGACAATTAGCTTAGATACCCTTTGACTGTGTTTTCAATATTTTCTACCCCAAATACAATTTCCCCATTTTTAACAGACTACCTGCTACTCTTCACTACTTTTCTCATCTTCTTCTTCTCACTAAAAAAAAAAAGAAAAAAAAGTAAATGAAAAATCACCAGAATCATCATCACCATCTACTTCTCTGAAACTTTCAGCTAACACTCATCAATTTTGTTCGGATTAGGGTTTCCACTCTCACTGAGCTGCTCGGAGATGAAATCGCCGCTCGAAAAGCTCCGGAAATTCGCGCTTAACAAGTCCGACCACAAGGAGAATTGGGATCACCATATCTCCGCGCATGTCGAGGGCTTAGCTCATGCCGCTAAGGTCGATCTTCCTTCTTATTCGATCGTGATTTCCTTGTCTATCAAATTTGTTGCAATTTATGTGAATAATGTTCTCACTGTGGTCATTTTGTGCTTGGAATGTTGTGTGCCTGACCTAGGTGTAGCTGCTGATTGAGTATTTTGGGGAATTTGATTGCAGGAGACTGTGTTTTGGATCCTTTTCGTACTGCTTGCAATGTGATTTTGTTAGTGTTGTTTTGTTTTGTAGGATATGAAGGACATGAGGACTTGCTATGATAGCTTGCTTTCGGCAGCTGCTGCTGCAGCGAATAGCGCATACGGTAATTTTTTGGTTTCATGTAGCAGCTGGAGTTGGATTTTAGTGTTGTGCTGTAGCTCGTTTTCTGATGGTTTGGACTGTGAAGTGGCATTTTGGAATTTACTTTAGACTGCGGAAGTTTGTTTAAGAAGGAGCTGTTATTGTCATGTCCATTTTTATAACTAGCTTGTATTGTCAGAATCCTACTTGTGCTAGTACTGTAGGTTTGTTTTTCCTCCATTATTAGATGTGCTTAATGCTACTAACTGCAAAACACATGAAGCGTCATAGTTTAAGATCATTTATGAAGATTTAGTTATACTTGTTTTTTTAAAGATGAAACTTTGATGGTTGTAAACGGAGCTCTGAGGTAAACCTTGACTGGTAGAATTACTTTTATGAAATCCATAGGGCTCTTAAACTCTCTTCTGATTATTTACTTTGGTTCATTGTTTACTAGTGACACAATTTCTCTGTATTTTATAGTTTTAAACCCTTAATTTTACTTCTTGAATGGATACGATTGAAGGGTTCTGGTTTCTGCAAACGTTATGCATGAAACATGATATACTATTCTTTGGAGAGAATACTGAGTTCTACAAAGTGGTGTCTATTATGCTTGAGAGATGAGATGCCATGTATGATCATATGATTAATACTCGCTACTAATATTTGTACTTAGAATCAGAAGTTTGAAAGCTGAGAGATGGTGAGCTGGTTCAAAACAGTAATAATAGTTTTTGGAAAACAAAGTATTGCTTTGACTTCGTGTAATGTACCAATCTCATGATTTTTAATTTCTCTTTTCAGAGTTTTCCGAGTCATTGCTTGAGATGGGGGATTGTCTACTGGAGAAAACTGCAGTCCATGATGATGGAGATACTGGTATCTTAGTTCCCTTCTTGTTCGTTAAGTTATTAGCAAGCAGTTCACTGGAAGCAATTTGAAACCATGCTATGGTGGATGTGTATCTAGATATTTCGAATATAACTTTGGCTCTCATAGTGATTTTAATTGGGTACTATAATACTATTATCTCCGGACTCCCCTTGAAAGTTCCGAGGGATGCTTATGTCGAGGATAGAGTTTGTTTAATAGCTTGATTACCCGTAATTATCCTTTAGTGAATGAAGATTAAGATTTAACTTCAGCATCATAGTGTTAGCTTTAAGTAATAGTTATTCACAAAGTCTTGTGTTAGACGGTCTGCGCTAGAGACTGGCCTATGTTGCTAACGTAAACACCTATGTTTATATAAACATAGTTGTTTTTCTGTACAGCATAGGCCGGCTATACCATAAACGGTCTAACACAAAACTTGTTCATAGTAAATTAATTATATAAATAAATAACTAAATAAATGGGCAGGAGAATCTCTTCGATTACACTGGCTACTAGTTTTGATACAAGTATCTAAATTTGATAGACATGGATATGTTACCTTGTTAGTTGCATATGTTTTATAAATTTGGCATGGTTTGCATTGCGTTCAATCAAGCTTTGTTTTAGTGAACGAAATGTCCTATACTCATGTTTAGTTTGGTTATTTTTTCATTCCTCAGCTTCTTGGTTAATATATCCTGATACTTCCTATATTAAGTTCATGGTTTCTTTCCCTTCACCTTGACGATTTTGTTATTTGGCTCCATGTATATGGTCGTGCTGATCATCTGTAACCTTTACGGTAAACTAAGCAGCAAAAAAATTGTATGACTCTGCAGGTGGTGCGTTGACGCAGCTGGGAAAAGTCCAGTTTGACCTCCAGAAACTAGTTGACAGCTATGTTAGTGTTTATTTTCATGGCAATCTTTAGTACTTTCATGTCACTAAACTTGATTGTAACCCACTCTTGTTTATATTTCAGCGCTCTCATATTATTATGACAATAACTAACCCATCGGAGTCCCTTCTAAGTGAACTACGTACAGTGGAGGTTTGAAGATCTTATACCAGTGCATATCTTATTTTCTTTATATTTCAGATTAATTCTCGGCCTGTTAGTTATTGTACATGATTTCTATATCACAATGACGTGGTAATCTAGATTAGACTTAAGAGTTATGTGGAAACTAAAAAATGACGTCTGTAAGGCTTTCAGATGCGATGATATTCTGACCATTATTAGTAGTCGTATCAATAATTTGAAGCTGCTCAAACGACATGTGCGGACAGTAAAAGAAGTAGATCAGACATGTTTGATAGAGCAAAACTGGGCCTGAGTACCAAATCGGCCGTGTTTATTTGTTTTCCAAACATATGGGACAACACTAATCCATGAGACACATGTAGTACAATATATAACATGTGTGGCCACTCCCCTATCCCCGCATAGCCATAGAGTACTTTGTGCATGGTATTGCCTCATCTATGTGACTGTAAACAAATGTTGTCCTGTATAAATCTTTTTATCTGTGGCCAGGGATAAGAAACGTTTTTCTTCCAGTTAGTTTGTTCAAAGATATCAATATAATAAATGTTGAATGAATTATAAATTATTATGTTCAGATAGAAGATTTAAGTCTTGATATTTGCATGATGTAGATTAAGAACGTATGATAATCATGGACAGATGTTCGTTATGAAGTTCTTTTTTGTATTTTTCTTTGTCTTCTCCTTGACAGGAAGCCCAGAGTAAAAATGGCTGCTTTGTAGCATGTTTACTGGCCCCATTCACTTACCATAGGAAATATAGATAACTTTAATGAAGTTCTTAGAATGAATTAATTACCTTGTGCTGTGGCAAAGAACTGAATATAGAACTACACTAGCTCTGTCAGTTTCCTTGGCCGGCGTGGCGTTGCTAGCTGCTTTACTATATGGTACTATTCCAGGGTGAAAATAGGAAATTCTCCACCTCTCTCCATGTCATTTCATGGAACTAAAGAATGAGGCTACAATATTAATCTGCTTTGAAAAGTTTTCCTTTCCTGCTGAAAGCCCATTGATTCATATGTCTGATTTTATTACTACAATCCTGTAACATACTTTGTGTATCTATTCCATTCTATGTGCCCTAGTTTAGATGGTGATTACATTTATGTTCTCTGTTGCAGGAGATGAAATTGGAATGTGATGAGAAAAGGTACATTTATTTCGACAGTATTGATTATGTTTTCTTCATTAGTTACTGGTGCTCGTACCACGTGGATTCTCGCATGTATTGTGGTTCATTAAGTTTCAAACTATGCAAAGCCGTATTCTATTTAATTTAGTATAACACGTAATTACATATCAATACAAAAAGTAAAGCCTTGGGTATCATGGTGGAGTTTTTACATGTTTCCGCATTTCGTTCAATTTTATTTTGCATGAAGTGGCACTTTGGTTGAATGTCTACTTTTACTCCGTCCGTTCTATTAAGAGATTCCTAAGCTCTCACTTTATCTAGGATTTAGTAAAACTAATAAAATCTTTAGTTTGTGAGAGTAATGTGTGAAAAAAGTTGAAAGGAGATGATAAAGTATGAGATAGATTGAATAAAGTAGTGAATAAATAGGAAAGAGAATTAATAAAGAATTAGTGAGTGGGTTAGAATTAGAAACTGTCCTTTTATGGGTTAGGAAGTTTTGTAATGTAACACCAAAAAAAGAAAGCTAGGAAGCTTTTATTGGAACAGAGGGAGTAGTAAATAAACTAGATAATCACTCATCAATTGTAAAGTAAAATCCTAAGTTATCACTACATCTTTGGTAGTGATAACTACCTGCATGCATTTAGTTAGGATATTAATATAGATATTGAGTTTGGACTTTCGACATGATTTACAGAGAGATGTTCGAGTATATGGTGGGACAAATGCGCGAAAAAGCGAAATCAAGACATAGCAAAGCGGATACTTTTACTTCACAACAGTTGCAGACTGTTTCTGAAGAATATGATGAAGCTGCAAGGCGCTGCATTTTTCGTGTAGAATCACTAAAGCAAGGGCAATGCCGGAGTTTATTTACACAGGCAGCCCGTCACCATGCAGCGCAGGTTTACTTGTATTCTCATATATGATTTTGGTCACGGGGTTGTCATGGTTCTGAATCCTAGCTCATATTCTGATAACAGGTGGATTTTTTCCGCAAAGGACTTCATTCTCTTGAAGCAGTTGAACCACACATTAAAAGTGTTGCACAGAAGCAAAAAATTGATTATGGACTTGGTGAATTAAAAGATAGTGAGGAAGGAGAAGAAGGTTACAGTTTTGAGACCAATGATGAAGGAGAACTAAGTTTTGATTATAGGCGGAACAAGCTAGAAGTAGAGGAAGCTCATGCATCAAAGGATTCTGTGGAGGTGCTTTATTTATTAATCACTTGTTTGCTCGTTTCTAGCCTAGAATTACTATGGGCCATTTGTCCTATGACTCCACCTGAAAGTCCAATTCAGCCATTGTCACTGTCTGTAGATTCTTCCACGTATACCCGAGGATCAATCACATTTGTGGTGATGGATTCTGAATTGCATATACTGTTGTACCTGATCCAGTGATATTTTACTTTTAAAGTCGTCTCTCTCTCTATAGAGTATAGATTTAGTCAGTCTCTTTGTTGGTATTTGTTAGCATTATAATTTGGGTCGATCCTTAAACCTTTCCTCCCATTGCTCATTGTACGGATGAGAACCTGAAGAACCTTTAAATGAAATTCTCTGTTCTATGTGAATGCTTTTTTTGCGCATAATGGTGCTGATGCGGTGATAGGTGAATTGGCAGAATTAGTGGTTGTGAGGAATTTATTATTATAGTTTATGTGTCTTTTTTGCTGTTCCATGTTTTCAACCAGCATGCTCAAGACATCCTTTTGTGCCTAACATCATTCCTATTTTCAGGATTCACAGATAGATCAGTCGGGCGTTCCAGATTTACAGCCACAATGGACAAGAGATGCAGAGGTGCAGATATATGGGCAGCAACGTCGGGTTAGTAGTCATTCTGCTCCAATATATGCAGAGAAGTTCGATCCTGCTGAAAGAATTAGAGATATGCGTGCTGCTATACAGAAACTTAACACCCATGTGCTACCCACTCCAGCTGATGCGAAGAGTTCGTTTACTAGTGGCTCGGCATCCGTGTCAAGTAATACTGTTAATATTGGCAGCTCTAAAAATCTTTGGCACTCATCACCACTGGATGTTGAGAAGCAGAAGAAGGTTCTAGATGACCGTGCAACTGTGCACGTTTATTCAAAGTCTCAAGTACCAATTGAGGAAAATAACAATGACAAGCATTCTCACCCACTACCTCGTCCTCTGCCCGAGGGAGCATCTGTCCAACAACCTGATACACAGAGTGGATCTGATACTTGGAAATTTAAAAGGCAAGCTTTCTCTGGTCCATTAGCAAGCAAACCATCTTCAAACAAGCCTGTCTTCCATACGAGTGGCCCAATGAGTTTCACCGAAGCATCTCAGTCAACTTCTGGATTACCGTCCCATATATCTGTAAGCCAGCCTCCCTCATCCGTAAACGTCTCTCACAATTCATCACCTCCCCTTACATCTTCACCGAAGATAAGCGAGCTGCATGAGCTACCGAGACCCCCAGATTCTTTTAGTTCCAGGCCCATGCGCTCTGCGGCAGCTCTCGGGCACTCTGCACCCTTAGGCAATAGAAATCAGGAAGTAGCAATGAAAAGGAACTCTGTGCAGTCAGTGAAAGGAGGGTCTCCACTTCCACTTCCGCAATTAACTGTTTCTCGAAGTTTTTCCATACCCTCTAGTAGTCAGAGAGGAATGGCTTACAATTCAGGCAAGTTGTTGGACTCATCTCAGATTGTGCACAGCAAGGAAGATGTTTCTTCTCCCCCACTAACACCTATGTCCCTTACAAATATGAAGTCGCCGAAGTCTGGACAAATTAGAGGTGAGATGAATACTGCATAGATACACTATTTGTTTGACTCATTCTTATATGGAATCGATCTATATGTCATTCGAAGTATTAACAAAAATATCACTGCTCCGTGTACCGGTAACTAATGATAAAAGTAATGACTAAAGAGTTTAACAGCGAAGAAACATATACATCGTTGTCATTTACTTGTCTCCATTTTGGGTTTCATTTGCATAAATCTCATTATGACTTCATTATATGAAAGAAAGGAAATGGGTGGTGAAGCACGTGGTGCTGTGGGTGCTTATTCTGTGTGACTGTCGAATTCACATGCATATTTGTGCACTCAATCATTGATCTGATAAGGATATGGTGATAAATATTAGTAAAACCTTAAGTTTCGCCGAGAGAGGCTAACAGATAAGATGCATATTTAATCCATTCAATTCCTGAATCTGCATCTGAACTTCAGTGAATGCAGGTGGTCGATGAAGTCTCTTGGTGATTCCATGGATTGATTGCATTCTTTTCGCTTTAGAGCCAAGTACAGATCGCAAGTTTCTGGCCGGGTGAAGTATGTAAATATAGTCACGATCTATTGTCTTTACTTCAATTCAATCCTTTTCCCTGCTGGATCATATTGGGTAACTACAGTGAGAGATTAATCTACCAATGTTTTACCACGATTGTGCTCTGTTGTGTTGTGTACTTAGTGCGTAAAGTAGAAAGTTGGTGTTTGGTTTTGAAAAGAGAGAAGCATGTGGCTCATAGAATAACCTTGTCATTGTATCACTAACAAATTGCTGTCTAGTTTCTTACTACTAGTATTGTGGAAGTGGCTGAGTACAAAAGCAGTGTAGCAATAGAAGATGTATTTTAGGTGGTTTGCATGTTCATTACGCTAATTCAGTTCAGAACTATGGATGATTTTTCTCTCTTCATTTCAATTTCCAACAAGTGAACTTGTTCAGTTTGCTGTTCCATTCCTTCAAATTGCTGGTAAATCGCTTGACCAGGGATAGCAGATGTGAGATGACATGTTTTTGTACTACTATTGTTTTGTTATCGATAGTTTTGCATTCTTGATGGTTTTTTAAGGATAGGGGCTCTAGTTATGTATGCATTTCCCATCCAAAGGAGTCTGTTTTGTTGCATAATGGTTCTTTTATGATACAGATTACAGAGTTTTGCCATTACCAATTTCTATCATACTTCATTGATTATGCACCTGTCCTTTTTAATCAACGATGAGCAAAGTTGTCAGTAATGTTAAACACTTGCACTCATACGCCCAATGTACAAGGCCAATTAAGCAACCATCCATCTATGGAAAGTGACTTGAAAATTAAAATGGTACGCTATAAAGTCGCTGAAAAATTACCAAGAGTTGATGAAAGGAAAATGTAGTAGTAGTAATTTTTATGGGACATGCACAATACACGATAGATCTATTTAAATGAAACGATGATAATGTCCGCTTTGAATCATAAATGAAACGATAATAATGTCCGCTTTGAACCGTAGTCTGACGAAGTATTCCTTTCAGTTCAGGTAGGGGAAGGTGGCCATTTAAACCCAAAAGCAAAATAACAGGCCACAGGCCCAAAGTCGAATTATTATCGCATATAAACAGTTGGTTCAGTTTTTGTGTGTTAAAAATAGAAGAAAGCTACTGAAGTTTCACTGGTTCAGGGCGAAATTTGAACGGATATGGAGATAATCCAAGCAAGAGGATTTCGTCCATCTCTCAACTCCCAATTCTCTCGTTTTCCAGCTCCACGCCAATTCAATAATACTCTTAACTCCCCTAATTCCATTTTACCTGTAAAACATACAGCTCCATCTCCCACCAAGCTCGTTTCTACTCGCGCTACCGATTCAGGTGAACTCTATTAATTCACCGTTTCCGATGCATACTAATTTCATTGAGTTAGCTACTTTTTTATTCATAGCAGATGATTCGATGTCTTACTCATGTTTGATTTATGATTATATTTTGAATTTTTAGCTTGTAAATTTGCAGTGTTAGACTGGTGCTAGCTGATTAGCTCAGAGTTAATCTGATAATTGAGCTGAATTGACTGTATTTCGTTTTATGGATTGCCTGAATTCGGGAGACTGGTAGTTAATGCTTCCTTCAGTTCATAGTAAATGATATTGTAGTTTCACTGACGCGTGATTTATGGTTTTTCAATGGCGTTGCTAGGCAGTATGAACTTAATTGACTGTTTTCATAGTATGTCTGTTATGTTGCGATAGGAGGTTGTGTTCGTGAGTTGTTGTACTGGTCATTAATGGTTTTTGTTTTTCAAATTTGTTAGATATTGTGGCAACCAAGGCTGCTGAAGTTGATCGGCCATTGGCAATCAAAGTGAGTTTGAATTTGAGAAAACTAGTCCATTCCAATTTGGAGGATAACTAATTTTAACTCTTCAGTTTATTTCAGAGGAGCGCTTCAGAGATAGATTTGAAGGGAACTTCGATATTCCTTGTTGGTAAGCTCATGTTTCTGATAGATTTAGAGTCGGCTTGGTTTTATTGTCCGATAGATTTAGAAAAGGGACTTAGATGCTGGCTTAATTTGTGCTGCTAAAGGGATACAGAGCTCCTATAAGTCAAGCTTGGGGAAAACTCTTGCCGATGCATTGAGATACTACTATTTTGATAGGTAAGAAATACGATGTATACGGTGATGAGTAGACTTAATGACGAACGGTTGTTCTGGTTTATTGATGTTAACATGATTGTCTTACGCTTCAGTGATGGTCTGTTGGAGGAATCTGCTGGTGGGAGAACAAATGCCCTACAAGTCATAGAGGCAGATGAAGAGGGATATCGTGTTTCAGAGGTTTGTGAACTGGTTTTGCGTTACGTCTTGATACTCGTTTTATGGTTGATCGACTGATTGGGGAACTGTGTTGCAGACAGAGGTTTTGAAGCAGTTATCATCCATGGGCCGGCTAATTGTTTGTGCTGGAAATGGAGCTGTTAAAAGTTCAACGAATTTGTAAGATCAATGATAATTTGATTTTATGGCTATCGTATTTTCACTTGTCATACAAATGGAGTGTCTCATTTCAGGGCGTTACTGAGACATGGCATTACGATATGGGTTGACGTGCCTATAGACATGGTGGCTAGGGAGATAACGGAAGATAAAATTCAACTTTCTGCTTCTGATGCATCACAATGTGAATCTTCTGCAGAGGTCCATACATTGATATTCTGTGCATACACATATCATTCGTTGAGAAGCATCGTGCTGTTTAACGATTGCTGTTGAAATTAATCGATTGCAGGTCCTGGATCAATTGACTACGTTGTATATTGGTGCACGAGATGGATACTTAACAGCTGATGCAACTATTTCACTCGAAAGTGAGTCTATTGGCTTATCTTGTACAAGTATGAAGTATGATTCTCTGTTTCTACTGAACTTTTATTTTGCCTATCTCTTTTTTATGGGAACAGAAGTAGCTGCTAAGCTGGGTTATGAAGAACTCGATGCGGTGACCACTGAAGATCTGTGTTTAGAGGTAAACTCATGAAGAAACTTTTGCAAATACGGCAGTGTATAAATGTCGCTATCCAAAATTGTAATGGTATATCTCAATCTGTAGCTTCTTACGGAGATAGAAAAGCTGGTGAGAGTGAAGAAAATGATGGAAGAGGCGGCCAGGCCATTTTAACTGGCTTGCCAGCAAGCACACTGGCTTCAACATACTTGCAGAAGAGTCGAGCACCGAAATTGAATGCTTTCTTATGAAAGAATCTTGCTAGTATGTAGATCAAAACTTGGCTTATTCTCTTCTACTATGTCCTTATTAGAGCTAGGTTGGAACTTGGATCTGTTAACAAGTGTAAGCAGTCAGTGACTCCGAAAACTGCTGGAATGAAACCAAATTCATCTATTATAGACTCAATCTTCAAACTAACTGAACATATCAATTCTCCAATGTTTTTCTCCTCCTTGTATACGTAGATATATAATCTGCTGTTTGGAGAGAAATGACACTGTAGTGTTTATTGTTTTAAACTCGTATGTGAATCGGGGGACTTGTATACTACATAGGCCCCTGGGACGGAGTTTATTCGATACTGGTGTGAGTGCAGCGAACACGAATGTTGGGCTCCGCATGTGGGGCCCATTCAGGTCCCCTGTAATCTGTATGCATTGAACTGAGCCCCAGCAACAAAAATTCCAGTCCAGAGAATGGATGAGCATGACTTTGAAGCTATGCCATGAAGTGGAATTACACAAAGAAGGCAAAATGATAGTACTGCCAGTTCAAAAGAAGAGCAACCTGGTACATTCCAGTTGAGGAAAGCTGCACATTTACCAAGAATTAGAGATGAGATACACAGAGAGACACATATTGTGATTGTGATATTGATATCTTGGAATGATGAGATATGCATATGATGTAATGTATGAGCAATTTTAGGGTATCTTTGTTTGTGCTTTAAGGAAGCTGAGATTGATTTGGGCATGCATGTCAATTTTATTGTAACTTTGTTAGGCTAGCTTGTATAGCTTCCTCCCTAGATTAATAGAATAGAATAGAATAGGCATGGAGTTAAAAGTCTCTACAACGAGTCTACTCTACTAGTCACATGTTGTCCTGGATGGAGTTTACGTGTGTGTTTTATAAAATTGCCATTTTTGTGATCCAATTAGTACACTCACTTGCTCACAATGTGGAATGGACTTTATATCACTTATAGCAACCCAAATTTGGTCATGCAATAACATCTAAACTAGCTTCCTTAATTCTTCATTCAGTGTTTCGGTATCTCTAACTTGTAGTTTACGCGGTTCGTACCAAAAATATGTAGTTTTAAAAATAGTAAAAATAATTTGTGCGTGTTGTGTTGTTGCTAGTTGGCAGTGTCCGACATAACAAACAAGTATAGGAGGAGCAAACGTTACTTGCCAATTTCCTCACTCTCATCTGACACACAACTCACATTATTCATTCTCTCATAACCAAAAGTACCACTCTACCCTTGCCCTTACCAGAATTGAGTTATAAAAATCTGCAAAATGTATAGAGATATTCACTTATTAAGGACGAATTTACACTCACCACCTATTTAATACGTAATGTGTAAATCAACCTTCAATGTTATTACTTAATAGACTACAAATCACACAATCTGAGCTAAGTAAATTACACTTAGCACGACGGAAAACACAGAGGCATTCCTTCCATTTTAATGTAAATCTAAGTTATGACGAAGTGAATAGTCATAGTAATTCTCTAGTTTGATAACAAAATTTAGAGTAAAATGTTAACAAGTAGTAGTATTATAATTAAGTGAAGGCAAAAGGTAATAATGTTATGGGTGAGTGCCCCACGGCCTTGTGTAAATACAGTATTGTTGAAGTGAAGAGGGACAAGGATTAACTAGAATAATGACTGCAATGCTCTCTGTCTTTCCATCAATAGCAACTCCAAGGGTAACTATGTACTAAACTTTCACTTTAGGGGCACAAGAACTTCTTCATTTTGTATCCATGCACGTCATCATCAGGGGTGGAGACAGAAGGGACGGACAGTGGCGACTGCCCTCCCTGAATTTCGAAAAAAAATAGTGTTTCGCCCTCCCTACATTGACAAAATATCATTTTCGCTCCCTGTAAACTTAATTTCTGGATTTGCTCCTAGTCGTCATCATCATTCAATTAAATAATAATAATAATAATAATCCAAAACTAAGGTTCTAAGAGTTTCTCAAAATCTTGAACTAACAACTTACACCGGCTGAGGAAGGCGGGGAGGGTTGCGAAGGTGTAACCGGTCCGTCAATATGTGATCCAAATCAGAACATCATTCGTACGTAGTTGAAATAAGATTAGAAGTTCAAACTTTTAAATCATTGATCGATTCCGTCCTTTCCATTAGTTGAATTGATTGAAGATGGGGAGGGATTTCTAAGTGTACCAAAATTCAGATTGTACACGTCTCCACACAAACTAGTATGTATGGATGTGAACCCCAACCTTTCAATTTCAAAGTCATATAGTATCACCAACCACACAAACAAACACTAGTCATTTTTTCTCCCACTTTCTAATTTGCACACTAAAATACCAAAATGTACCACATAAAAAATGAATTCTTGTTGCATTATATAAGGGACAAGTGTTGGATTTTATCCAAATTTTTACACAAGTCTTTGTTCATCTTCAACTAGGTCATAATGGAAACTATTTTGGACTTGCTTCAACTACATTGAATAATCAACTATCTTTGTAGCTACCAAACTTCAAACTATTACCACTTCAAATCATGATCAATATATACTTGTTGTACTATCAAACTTAATAACTATATCTAGTAATTAAGAAATCTAACCAATCACATTTAAGCCATATGGAAACCCTAAAAACTGGTCTTGTTAATTTATAGGATTACATGAAGCTTCCTAGCTAGCCACACTATTTTGAGGATTGTACCAAGATAAGCTTAAAATGTGAGCTTCTGAGTTTTACTATCTTTTATGGTATCAAGAATTACTCCAATAATTCAACCAACAAGGTAAATATCTCATTTACTTACTCTCAAGTGTGAACATAGGTCCTGGTCTTTGTCAAATGAGCATTGCATTAACTTTTTTTTTTACTACCTAGTTTGTTGAATAGTTAGCATTTGATGTTCACGTATCGAGCTAATTAACGTTTGTAGGTTATGTTTAACAAAACGAGCAAGCTAGTAATTTTTAAATTGATTAATAAGTTAGCTGATAAGTGTTACATTAATTTAGTGATAAAGAAAGATGTGAATTCTCAGATAACATCATGTAGCGTCTTAGTCCAAATCTTCACCTTAACTTAGATAATCGAGCGTGATTCTCGTTATCTGAAATACAAAGGAAAGGAGGTTAATAAGGCCTTTTAAACTGCTCTGCTCCAGGCAAACCGGAAGTAGTTTTGATGTTCGAGTAGCTTGATCTTGAGATTGGGCTCGGGGCTTAGGAGTAATATGTATAATAGGACTACCATTTATTTACAGATTTTGGTGAGGACACAAGGCTACACGAATTCCGAAAGTTGGCTTAACCAATTATCTCTTGACCCGTTT
>JAYMSL010002037.1:0-15248 GCA_036897195.1 Plantago coronopus
ATAACATATTTTTGTATCAATCTGTATTAAAAACCTTTCTACTACAAGGACTCCAAGAAAACAATCCTCTGTTCGCTTATGTGTCGAACATAATTTTGCAGGTCAATAATGGATAGAAAGTAAAAACTCTATAACCCAATTACCGCACACATGACATTTCCTGGCCTATGATAAAGTAGCTATTACCAATGTCATGGCTACACATAAAGAGAAAAGCTTATTACATATTTTGCTTGTATTTTGTAGTAGAAGACAGGCAACTCAAAAGAAGAATGACAAGAAATTATTAAAATAAGGCACATGTTACCTTCAGCTGATGCCAACATTCCCAAAAATAATGTAGAAACTTTTCTTTGGATATATCCAGCCTACAAGAGAAAAGTAATAACTAAAAACAGAACACGTAAAAAAGGACCTTAAGTGATAAAAGAACTATATAAGATCACGGGACAGTTCATTTAAAAGCTAACCCATCAAGACGGAATCTTTCTGTCACGTCAATTAAGTGAGGAGAAGTAAAGAGTCCAGTTCTGAATCCACACTCTCGCAGAATGGCCTCAGAAAATGCGCAGGTCGAACCCTGAAACAAGAAAATGTCAAAGGCAGAAACAAATAAATAATTAAACAAGGAGCACCGCTTATCGGGGCAAAAAGAGCAAATGGAAAATAGAATCTGAACATGTCTCATGCTTCTAAGTTCTAACTTAAAGCATGTCAAAGTGACTAAAAGCCCACCCCGTGACTCCCAAAGATGCATTCCTTCAAGTACGAAGCTCAAGATGGAAACACTGCTATAATAAGATCTTGTCTCACTGATGTACTACAATAGTCGTATAACAATTGGATTCTCTAATGTAACGTATTGTTGGATTCTACGATTTATGTTTCAACAGTTTCAATTGCATAAAACAAATTTACGTCCATTGAACTTGTCAAGAACAGTAATACTGTTCATAAATGAAAATCGGAAACAATACCTTTCCTTTTGTTCCAGCAACATGGATAACTTTGAGGGCAGCTATATCTTCTTCCAAACCCAAGATCTGACAAGAGGACATGTATGTCTGTCACTTCTAGGATACTGAATATAAATTTGATTAGTTCTAGACTAGGACAGTTTTAGTGTAAATACTAATGTCAAGTAAACAAATTCATCCATTAATTATATACCATAAGCAATAGATAAGAACATAGCATGATATCTTCAAGACCGTAAGATGCCTAGTAACATGTAATTGGTTGCATAACTACAAGAAAAGTGGTTTTTAGTAACCAAGATCACAATAGTGCCTGGCCACCAATGACCGATGGTTGGATGATAACAAATCTGTCAAATCTTAAATAAAATTAGCTAATGAAACAAACTAAATAAGCGGTCACAAACTTTTGTACCAGCCATCCGGCCATAATTTGATCAAGACTATTAAATCTTCCATCACCATAAGGGAATGCTTACATATCAGACTGTGCCAACAATCACCAAATATTACAGCACATGACAGCATAAATTCATATGATCAAGCTATTACTTTGATCAAATCTTGTCCACCAGAAAGCAGATCTTTAAAGGGAAAGAAGGAAAAAGAAGAAGTCAATTACCTTAACATACATTGACATTCTTTCCAATTTCGTAAATCTCCCCACCCCTATATTTGATTTTTCCCCACGTTTTTTGCGAGAAATGAGAGAGGAAAGTGCATCCATTGTAGCATCATACGTGGGTGTTCCATTCGCGTTTTGCTTATCATCTTTTTCTGAAGTGTTTCCATCCATCGCTCCCCAAACTGCAGATGGAAGCCTCCTATCTCTACAACCTACATATAACTTCAAAATCCCATCTTCAGTACACGAAATATGTCCAAACATAGACAGATAAATTCAAGCTCATTTAATATATTTTCGATATCAGTAAACACAGAGCAATAAGGCACTTCAGAATAAAACTCACCTTTCTGATAAATGTCCACTCGAGAATGTAAGCTCTTGGTCCCAACAAGATCAAGAGCTGTTCCTGGAGCAGGAAGGCAGCAAACTGTCCAAGCCAATTTAATGGGAGCTAAACGTTGTGAGACCTGATAGCCTGAAACATACACCAACTCCTGCCTCACTTGAAAGACCCTGTCTATGCTCATGTATGTCAGTCAAAATCTGCACACACAAAAGCTTCAAAGTTAACAAAATTCCATTTCCTAAATCCCGATGCCCCACCAGGAAATGCAAAATCTATAACCAAACACTAATCACAGAATAAAAAAGATTTAACTTAACACAGATACACCAAAATCTCCTACATATCTATGTTACATATGTTATGCATGCACTGCACTTCACTTCGCAAAAGCATAACAAGTAAAACGTAACAGACCAATTGGGTCGAATCGAAGGAGGTTTCCTTAAAGTTGGATTGTTGAAAATCTAGGCCCACAATGCTGGTTGAATGCAGCTAATATAAGTTATAAGAAACAAAATTACACATAAATAAGACAAGAAGTGGGCAAATTTAACTCATATAAACCAAAAACGTTCACCAAAATTGACTCCTGTGCTAATCCAATGAAATAGTAGTGCCAATGAATCACACCAAAACTCTAACAAACTCAATTCCTGAAGTAACTCAATTGAATATTCAATCACAGCGAAACAAATAAAAGAAAACGCAAGAACGAGAAGCATAGCTCACCCCAGGACCAGGTGATCAATGAATGAAAGGAATCAGCTGTATGGAGAAAGCAAGAAAAAGGTAAGGAAATCTGGGATTGGAACAAAACTAGTGGACAGAAATAAACAAGCTAGCGAAAAGGTAATAATTAAGATTCGGGAATAACAGAATAAGTTACCTTAGGGTTTCCATTTCTGTTGTTGATGCCGGAGAGAAGAAAAGCAAAAAAATAGCAGGAAACACGCAGATAGAGAGATGGTAGTGTCGGAGAGAGGAGAGAGTGAGAAGAGGGTTGGTCCAGAATGTGTGGATTTGTGGGTAACGGCTAATATATAGTAGAGAATATTGGCGGTAGGTAAGAAGGAGGTCATACCTGACTTTGATAATCACACTTCATTCAGACATTCATGTCTCTCAGATTTGCTTCTTCTTTAATTACCTACGAATCACTGTCATGTGACAGCTATCTTTCTCATTTGCATATAAAGTGCTGCACTCCGTTCAAGAATAAGATTTTTATTTTATTTTAATAATCGTTTTTCGCAAATTACTCCAAACTTTTATTGAACAAAATTAAAATATATATTAAAATATTACCATAATTATATATCTGTAATGTAATTTTTTACTTTTTCTTAACCAACATAATTTAGAAATAATTTACGACAAAAAAAATCAACAAAATTTAACGAAAAACATTTGACTGTACGAAAGGAGTACCAAATAAATAATTGTGTACATGTTCATTTTCATTATATCACCCACTTAGATTAAGACAAAGAATTAAAAGAATGGGAATGAATAGTTTAGCACTCTTGTTGTTTTTACATGCTTAAGATTTGGAGTTTAATCAGTGTTTTATATACACTTTTTATGTACGCTGATTGATAGGTTTACATGAAAACTTATCTGGTTCTACACGGGATTTAAGATATAGTTCAGTTCAGTCATCTCGTGTCCATTAAGTCTTATCCGCAACAGTAGTTGCTTATTTCAATTTCATTAGTTCAATTCTAGATGCAAAAGTACACCATGCAGATTACAAAACTTGCTAAACATGTAATTAATGGAAGCAGTTCAAGATTCTCATGATTTCTAGGCATGTGTTTATCTGCAAATTTGTTTGGTGACGTAAAACAATCATTTACTTTTCTCCAATGAAAAGAACTTATAAGAGAGAGAAGATCCTTGCTGTTAAGAGATCATATGAAACTTGAGAAAACTTTTTAATTGAGAAAGAATTCCTTGCTGTGGAGTTCAAAATTGTGTGGTAATCTCAACACGTCTTGCTAACCCTTTTACTTGAGGAACAAGTCCTTGTACATGGAGTTCAAAATTGTATGGCAATTTCATTACTTAAGCCTTGAATAATCGGCCCTGTCTTTATACACAAGACGGGGCAATAACATGAGCACGAAACTGATGATTACATGTCGGTCTCCGTTTGTCTTGAATTGATTTGTGCAGATATAAGAGGGTCAAGATACCCATCTAAAACAGAAGTTACATCAGCAAACTCCATACCAGATCTCAAATCTTGCACCATCTTTCTTGGCCACAACGTATACGTCCTAGTTTCTTCACTCCTCCAGCTATACTCTATATCCTCTTTCCGGATATTTTTAATTCCGAAGACTTGCTGCTCTTCCATAATAACTAGAAGCTTAGATTTCAAACGGTTTAGGGCCTTGATCTTATTAGCAAAGCGACTCCTTTCACCTGAAGAACAAGTACAGTCAATTCTTTGTCTACCCTTTTCCATAAGACTATTGCTGGTTAACAAGGATTATGCACTGCTATCTAATGGGGGAAGAAATGCCATTCTGTCACATTCAGGAGAACACGACGAGGAAAAGAGAATGTCTCTCGCATAGAGGCAAACAAAACTAGGAAAAGAGAATGTAATGATACTTGATTTTTAGTTATATACCTGTGGAGTGAACTGCTAAGCCTGTTGGTGTGTGCTGAATTTGGACTCCAGGTGAGGTCTTGCGTGTATTTGGTTTATTGTATGAAGCGTATGTTACTAGTATATCCTCTTCCGCAATTGACAAATCAGGAGATGATTCCAAGAATAGAGGAATTACATCTACGAAAGCCAAGCTAGCCTGTGAAGTTAGCAGTTGTGTTATACTGTTATGTAAAAGTTCAAACTCAAAACAACCGACATGCATGCAATGAGCTCTCAGCAAAGCAAGCCAAAAGTATTTCCCTGGCAGTTATTGAGTAGAAAATATGACTCATAGGAAGTAGATTATAATGAAAAGACAGACCTTAGGATAAAGAGATTCGTTTTCATGAACCCTTATCATAGAGTGAAGACCTGTTTCCCCTGATAGATATCCATAAGCATACTTGAATTCTAACTCGATAGTGGTAGATATTAGATGTCCGTTACTCGAATGACTTTTCTCAACTATTCGTCCTGTATGCCCCTGTCTTTCAGCCCATTTCATGTACATTTGTACAAGTTGTCCAGCCCACCTCTAATAAAGTTTGATTCAGTAACAATCTCGAATGAACACGAATACAAAACAAAACAAAAAAAAAAAAAGCTTTTGAGATCTTATTCAAAACGAAATACACATTAAACGCAGCGTATATGCATTATTTACAAGACCTTAATACATATTATTAAACCATGAAAACACATTAAACCACTGTCTTTAGCTCCCGCGCATAATTTGAAATACACAGTGGAGATTCACAAACCATGTTCAAGTTGATTACAGGAATGAGCACGTTACATACATGATACAACCATTCTAATTAATGAAATGTTAACATTGTGCATATGCATACATAATGATTAGGGAAACATTACCAATAAATTAGATTTCAACTAATGAAAAAGTCTAACATTGCGTGCGTTCATGTAAAATGATTAGGGAAACATTATTAATAAATCAGAGTGGCGCAGCGGAAGCGTGGTGGGCCCATAACCCACAGGTCCCAGGATCGAAACCTGGCTCTGATATTTTTATTTTTTAAAATATTTTATACATTCACTTATAAATACTTTTATTCTTCAATTTTATTTAAAGATACTCAAAATTTATTTTAATATATTTTACACATTTACTTATATATATTGGGGATCGAAACCTGGCTCTGATTTTTTTTTTTTTTTTTTTTTAATATTTTATACATTCACTTATAAATACTTTTATTCTTCAATTTTATTTACAGATACTCAAAATTTATTTTAATATATTTTACACATTTACTATTTATATTCAAATTTCATATTTATTCTATTTTTATTGGTACTTTTAGGTATAATTATTCTTCATTTTTTGGTTACTTTATGGTATAAATATTCTTCATTTTTTTGTTACTTTTAGGTATAAATATTCTTCATTTTTTGTTACACTTAGTTATAAATATTCATGATTTTGTTATATAGTCATTCATTTTTGGTTACTAATATTACTTATACATATTCATTAATTTCGTTAATTTATTATTCATGTTTTGTATACTGGGTTGTTCTTCCAGTTTGCTGTTTCCTCACCTAACAACATCAAAAATATATTCATCACACCATCTTACTTCACTTCCCAAAAACAAAAACCTCTTCATCATTTCCATTTTTTTAACATTTTTCGCTTATTGGTTTTTTCTTCATTTTGCTGTTTTATTTACTACTTCACAATGCCAAAATATATTCATGATTTATAGTTTTTACTTAATTATAAATATTCACAAATTTGGTGCGTAGTTATTCTATACTTGTAGAGATAGATATCTTTTAAGTGCTGAAGTTATGCTCTACCAATTTTATCCCACAGTTATTCCATTCATATGTCACAGTGATGCTAAAAAATGAAGTAAAGCAATGAAAAGAGATGATAAAAGACCAGTAACACTTCAGACAAGAAGATTGGAAATCTCAAAATAGGAAAAAAAAATTACAAATTCTCCACCTCCAAGTAGAAAATCTTTCATACAGTAAATCAAAACCCTTGTATTCAGATTTGTTTCACGCAGGATGCGGAACATAAACTATCATTCTGTAATGATATGGTTTTATATAACTCTCGGGCATGATCCTTCAGTATCTAAAGTTGCTGATAGTACCATACAAGTGTATTTACTAATTTATATGTACTGTGGCCACAGCAACATAGAAAAATGGGGTCACCATAAGGATGCACCAATACACTACCATAGCGTACAAAGCTCGAAAGCATGGAATGAAGACTTAGCCACTTGAAAAACAGAAAATCATGAAAAATAAAAACTCACTATACTACTACAGTGCTCGGCGGAGATATTAAATGACCCAAATTAAGCATGCCGTTTAAAACAAACAAATAGGTTCGTGCAGGGTAGCACGTTAAAACCATAAAATGTCCTTTTCAAACGGCATAAATGTAATCTCAATGAAAAAGTGATCAAACCTCAGAGTTGACGTCTCCGCATCTAGATTCGACGGTAACACATGCTCCCTCCATATCATATGGCTCATTAAGAAGCTTGGACATTTCATAATTATCTAAGAACTTGTTTACATCTAAAGACGAACTGTATGCTTGCTTGATAAGCCCATAATTAATTGAATCCACCTCTGCGAGCTCATTTATCAGTCCAGCTTCCTCGGCCTGCACCAACGTGGCTATGTTATCCAAAATTAAATTTAAAAAAGCAGCCTTCCATCTTTAGTTTGCCTCTTTTATTCAAACGACATTAGAGAGAATAGCAGCCAATGGGTTCATGTATACACTTTGACAGGGATTAACAATGTTTATCAGAGTAGGTCATTACCCCAGTGTACTTGAAAGATAGTTGGATATGTACTTAGAAGTTAGAAGCAATGAAATCCATACTTATGCGTACCTTATATCTAACGTCCTGGAGAGTATCAACCGCCTTGGCACTGTCAGCAAGTTTCATAAGAAGCTCATTTGATTCACCCAGATCATCCCACAAGTTATATTCCCGAACGACTTCTTCATGACCGTTCTGATTTGCTACCTCATGTTTCAAAGCCGTTGATGTCAACATTTCCGCACGAAGAACTGAATCTTCGATTGTCTTCCTCAAAGTAAACATACCTACATAACAAAATACTAATATTACAACAGTCTTTATTTCAAAGTAGAAAACCATGATTGAAGCGGCATGCAGCCATGCACATGAAGCCATACGAGGCCTTGAATAAGTTGGGTTTGTGTAATCTATTCGCTCATTTCATAGGATTAAGAAATATGTTCCCCATACGAAACTATAGAGTCAGAGAAAATTTTCTCTCACCTTTTAGTTCTATTTACCCAAGGAAATCTTAAAGTTTTTACTCTGCTAATATGTATTACTTGCAATTTATCATTCTCACAATAGTATGTAATTTATGTTTACATAACGATAACAGAAATGGCTGAGGTAAGATAGTAGTATAACCTTATATGATAACTATAATGCAGTCAACATAGGTGAAGTAGATAGCTTCTTTGATAGAAGCAAAAGGAATGTGAAGTCAATCATGTCCAACACTTGCTGCAGAAATTTGCCCAGGAACCAAGAGATACAAATTACTTAAGTTTCAACATTACAACACGGCAACACCTACTAAAAGCTGGTATACATGGATCCCTTTTCCCCATCCTTTTCCGAGGCATTCTACAACATAGTTAAAGGTGAATTCTTGGTACACTTTAAAGCTGCTACTTAGAGTGTCAGTGACCTTTAGGACATCGGTTCAACGCCTAAGGCTAGGTAATGTGTACGCCAGCCCACCCCGTTAGCGCTTGTTTGCAAATGCTTATTGAAACTGATTATAGCTTTAATCACAATAAAGGGTGTTCCATTTTGATAAACAGCAGGTTGAAAAATCCTAAAACAAGTTGCTGTGTCGAATCTGCTAGTAGTATATTCTCAGAGAATCACTGCTTTGGTCACTTTGTGGCAAATCACCCATAAACCCCAGTTACAATATTGACAGAAAAGCCAATTGCTATCCTAATTTGTTTGATATAATCACTTGAATTAATACGGAAACAGACACCTATAATTCTATAGCAAAACAATAAGAGTTGACTGCAATTCATTTCTATGAGCTCCACACCACATATATAAATGAAGAAGTAGAAGCAAAAAAAAAAATACATATATAAACTAAGCAGGAAAGAGCAAGTGATAGGGAGGAGAGCAAACCGAGTTCTTTGAAGCATTTTTTTTCGTCGATGGGTTGTTGAGAAGGGCGGAAAGCTCTGGAGCTTCTGTTGGTGGATAAACGACGGGAATTTGAGAGAGCAAAAGGGTTCTTAAGCTTAATTTCAGGGTAAAGCCCGGCAGAGGTTCCGTTGGCCACCATTTTATCCATTGAATTTGGTTAGTGTGTAGCAGTGTAGGTATGTATATTTCGAAATATAGTCAACAACTAGTCCTAAGCAGTGACGTTGCCACGGCATGGTTTTCTTGTACACTTAATATCAAGCGGGATCATATTGTAAAAGTTGTAAGAAAAATAATTCATAAATATGTTGATAGAATACATTAAAAGTATCAATTGAGACAACAACACAAATTTCATAGAGTGTTTCGTCCAAAACCTTTAAAACAAATACGAAAACATTAAAAGTCAAAAGTCAATTAGTCAGTCGCGAGAGATTCAAAACAAAGAGAAGAAATAGTTAGTTTTTATAAAAGATATTACCTCACAAATTAGTGAGGACCTCCTTGTAAACAACTTTCATCCAATGTCAGAACCTTCGAGCCCTTCTTGTTGGTAACCCTCAAGAATGCAACGTAATATTAGATTAGTAAGTATAACCCAACATGAGTGAGTGATGGTCCCCGACTCATATTAATTTTCATGACATAGCGCATTGGAATAGGAAAGTGCTTGTGCTAGAACCTATTGAGAACTTGGTCATATTAGAATATAGACCTCTAGGTCAGCACTCTTCTCCTCGCAATCATCTTCGTCTCAATGACATGTTTCCCAATACCTGACGCCATCAATCTAGTAACATCATACAATTATGCAAACTGACCAGGTAATAGTGACATAACATAATAATTTACCACCTGAGTTGTTTCATTGATGGGTGTCGAAACTGCACTATTTTGGAAACATGCATTTGTCGCCCCTCTGTGCTATGAGAGAAGGATATGTGTATTTTACTCATATAAGTTTCAAACTGTTTAGTGTTTTGATCTACCTAAAACTAACTTTTTATTTAACATCTCCCAATGTTAAAATTTATCTCTTCTCTTTCTTGGAGTGTTAATATAATATTGAGGCTTACTTCAAGAGCCCCTCTCAAAAATAACATGGTAATCCAATGAATATCAGACTCAGATGGCTGACCAGATATTTTTACTACTTTACTATACATGAGATAATTGCATTTTATTAATTAACACCTACTACAAAAAAAAAAAGGACACAACAAACCATAACACTTAAACATAATCAAAAGACGATAACCAAGACATTGAGGTCTTAAACTCTTAATACTCCAAGAGTCCCTCTCAATAATAATAAAGTTATAAAACATTAAGGTCTTAATAATCCGAGAGTTAATAACATGATAACCAAAACTTTAATTAATGTGTGTGTGTGTGTTTATTACAGTTTTGAATATTTGAGTATTTTGCTCATCTAAAATCATGAATTCATAAACACCCCTTCTACCCGCACGTGCGCTTTTGTCTTTAAGTCCGCTTCACACTTTGTTTTATGGCATTCCTACGTACCCATCTAAAACATGAATTAAAATACCATACCTTAATATGTCTTTTTTTCTCCGCCTAGCTAGGAAGGGGTGTAAACTGATAGAATTCCATCTCATCTAAAAGCTCGAACTTGTATAAAGTTGTGGAATCTAGTCACATATGTTAATTCCCCAATATAAACGTAATTTATAAATCCGAGTTCAACTGTCCAATTTACGTTTGGCATTGTGTTAAACTTTTTCTTTAACTTCAAGTTTTACAATCCTCTCTTCTTTTTTTAAAAAAATCTTTCATCAATTAATCATCATTCAACATCATTAAAACCAGACATATTCTTTCTTTTTTTAGAGTCAATCATATACTTACACGTACCCCTATTTTCTCACTCTTACACAACTCTTATACCATCTTATAAATACAATACATACAACCTTATATCTTCAATTTAAACCACCATATGTCTCCGTAGAGGTTTGAACCCCCGACCTCTCATTTACTACTCTAGCAGCCTTAGCACTTGGCCACCCTTACCACCACTCTTACACAACCTATATTATGCTCCTATAACCATAACTCAAACCAAACACTTTTTTTTCTATACTGAAAATTCCTATTATTATTATTCCTGGGTTAAGATTTCTAGTGATAACTCTAAAACATAATCGAGGATCAATCATTGGACTATTCGCGTCCGAAGTCAAATTGAGGGTGTAGGGTCGAAGAGGTCTTGGTGGTCATTTTTGGTTTTGGTGATCTACCTATGGGCGAGGCAGTTGATGCTTAACCCGCTCATGTACATATTATACATATATATAGAAAAAAATTTACCGTTTCAAAAAAAAAAAAAATCGAGGATCAATCATTTACTAAATTTGTGTGTTTTACTATATGAGCATTTCATCACACACACTTTTTCTTTATAGAAAAATTGATTTATAGTTCATTACAAAAGGAATGCCAACATAAGTTTATATCTAATCTCTTAGGTAGGAAATTAGTTGTTGTATGCATAATATATCCGCATCCAATCTTATTTCTTTAGGTGTGTTAGGTGGGGTGTTACCTGGTCACTATAAATTTGTGTGTTTTACTATTTGAGGATTTCATCACACACACACACATGTTTTACTATTATGTCTTCAAATATTTGAACATTTCAGCCATACTCTACCCACCCCCGGGACAATAGAATTATACATTTGCGCACTCTTAAGTGTCTTGATTTTTTTTAACATTTCAACTCCCATAAAACGAAACATATTAAATCTCATAGAAAAGTGACACAATAACACACTACACACGGATTCTAGTATATATATGTGGTAGCATATTCTCATCAATATATTGTATAATTAACGGAAAAAGTCAAACTATTGATTGACGAAGTACTGCCCTCTTTTATAATTTTCTTTGGACATCTATGTCCATCATTTTTAAAGTGGCTAACTACCACATTCCTACTTCTATATATGTCTACACAACTACACTACTCATTTACTACTTTATTAATCCAAATATGCTTATTCCGACTTTATAACTTCAGTTATGCATATATACCTCCTTAAGCATATGTACTTCTACTACTACTACTATCCATGAACTACTTAGTTGCCACCTTATAACTCCATATATGTATATACCAACCTTATAATTAACTCAAATTACATGCAAGTACTACTTTATGACTCCGCCAGACGTGGAGCTTCCGACCTCTTCTGCACTACTTTAACACACTTACCTCTCGGTCGCCGTTAGAAACCCTGAAGTATTTTTTCTGTAAATTATCTACAAATGTTAAAAATGGAAATTAAACATCAATAATCACAAATACTTGTGAGACATAATCTCTTTTTAACCTTAAAAGAGACATACTAATGTTCTTAAGAAAAATCATGATATTTTAGTTAGAATACTAATGTTCATCAATAATTGCATTTTTTGTTATAAAACACAAAATGCTCCTTAAAGCACTGATATTTTGAATAAAAATATCTTATGACTCAGTCGGAGTTCAATATTGTAATATTTTTCTATCACTAAAAAGAGGTCGACCTCTCGTCCTTTTCATGAATCTGACCATGTCTCATCAACCTATAGTGGTATCCCAAATCTTGAATGAGTTGTCCGACCCCTGGGTTATTGTAGACAAATATAAACATAAGATCATTCCAAGGATACATTGATGTTGTCTATAATATTCCAAGTATACTTCATTGTCTCACGGAGGTGGTGTAGACCGTCTTAGGAGATAGGTCCAAAAAAAGCCAACACCAATCTCAGGACTGTGTAATGTTTTGAAAGTTGTACGGATGAAAATAAGAAACAACATGAGAGAAGATTTCTGCTTCAAAAAGAATCTTGAGAGAAGATTTAGTAGTAGATTTAATAATTTTAGAGTAAATTAAAATGCAACTTCCTAAAATTATTTGAGGGCAACATACTTTATATTTTGTTCATTGATTTATACAAACCAAACTTTTATTTTGGGGATTTGTTTTTTTTGAAAAATGAAGGACTATGTAAAAAATAGCGCAAAAAAAAATTAAAAAAAAAACGAAATAATTTTGTTTATATTTTTAAACCATTAGAATTCGTGTATTAATAATGTGGGAGGAATGTTGGATTCACTATGCTTTTAAGTTCTCGCGAGATTTTAAGGCATTATTGAATGTAATAAAAACTACTCTGCTCCTACTTCTACAGTACATTTGATTTCCATTCACATATATATAATTACTAATTGTTGGGAAAGTCCACCTATAAGTGGTTTTTTCGGAAAGTTCACTCAATATTGTTGATGCTAATGCTAAAATAGGTGATGTTTATCATAAAATATTTGATGTTTATGGTTGAATAGTTTATAATTTATAAATAGTTGATGTTAGTGATAAAATAATTGATGTGTAATGTAAATAGCCGATTATTTCATAACGAAATATTTGATGTTTAATGTAAATAGTCGTTGTTTTATGGTAAACCGTTGATGTATTGCAAAATAGTTGATGTTTATTGAAAAATAGTTGATGTTTATTGTAATAGTTGATGTTTGTTGTAAATAATTAATGTTTATGGTAAAATAGGTGATGTTATATTACAAATAAATGATGTTTTTAAGTGGACTTTTTGAAAAGACTACATTTAGTGGACTCTCCCAAAAGTTTCTCATATATAATAAGGAATTGAATTATATAAATTTAACTTTGTGATGCACACACTAAATCTGCCTAATATCTAATTAACAATTCCTAAAATAGAACCATAAGCTTGTGATTGTTGTACATTCCGAATCACTACGTCTTTCAACATAGATAGCTCAAAGTTCATAAATAATTACATTTTACCTAAAATATTCCAAAGTTTCCAGATCACAACAAAAACTCTAAACATCAAATTTTAGAAAAAATATAAAGCAAAGTATCAACAATAAATTATTGGTATGGCACTGCCGTTCAGATCCTCAATCACCACAGTATAACCTCCACCTCCATCATTAGGCTGATGAGATAGAGCATTGGATATGAATTGAATGTGGAGAGTATAAGAGGGGATACCGCTATAGCCTTCCCCACCATCTCCAGCAAGGAACTAAGTTAAACCAATGATTCAGTACATTACTCTGAAATAAGAAAGCAAGATTAATGAAGGATAGTATTTAAAGCATTCATATCATCTGATGATTTAAATATAAGGAAATCTGAAATGAACTTCGATGAGTAGTACTCATCGATTATTGACGTAATGGAATAGTTTAAATTAGTAGCATCCAACTTATAAGCTACTTATATTTCTCAATACATAAACTACTTATATTGGACTCTTTGGCAAAACATAAACTACTTCGTTCTTCTCTCTCTTTACCGCACGATTGGATATTTTTTAACACTTAGGTCTAAACTACCATCATCTTCATCATCAATTCCAAAGTGAGAACCCATTTTAACAATGTCAGCCATTCTAAATCGATATTTTAGCCATCGAACTCAACATTATTAATTACCCTCTAAATTAATAGACTTTTTTTCCGTAGAAGCATTATGTAAAAACTTTAATTGTGCGGATCGAAGAATCCTTCGAAGGTTTTTAAGGAGACAACGGTGCGGATCAATAAGCTAAGTCGTGACAGTAGGGGGTTGATGTGGTGCATGAGTTTGGATGTATAGTGTAACAAAACAATGTAACTCTTTATAAGATATAATAGAACATCAAAGTAAGCTAAAATATAGTAGGGCTTTTCTATTCTCAGGTCGGTTTCGAACCGACCTGAACGTAGGTCACCATTGGATGAATGACATGTGGCACATAATTTAATCTATTTCACATATTTTAGTTCGAAGTCACTTTGCACCGAACCTAGGTATGATGTCACTATTTAATAATAAAAAATGTTAAATAAGTAAGAATAGTATAAAATACGCTTAAATATAATAATTGTTTAATTATAATTACTTATAATATAAGTTAGGAGATCGAACCTAATTCACGTGTTGATAATCTAACGGTAACCTGCGTTCAGGTCGGTTCGAAGCCGACCTGAGAATAGAAAAGCCCTAGTAGTATGTTAAGAAGTCAACATTGAATTCTTTATAACCTCTTTGTTGTTATACTCTCTAGTCTCTAGCACGTGGACCTTCTCTAAGTATTCCTCGGATTCTTCGTGATAACCTTTTTTGCTTCGTCGGCCTTAAGTCATTTTAACGATTATTCTCCATTACTTTTACCATGCCAGCAATAAATAATTTTTGTAAAAAAAATTCTTATATGGCAATGCAATTGATAAAGATAGAGTGTATGAATAAAAGATAAAAATTTATTTTACACTTAAAACATTCGGGCAACTTTGTAAGTTGCACCAGAACCTTTTTTTTTTTTTTTTTTTTTGTAAACAACAGATGAAACTGTTTAAAAACTT
>JAYMSL010002038.1:0-15247 GCA_036897195.1 Plantago coronopus
CTTAGTGTTTAATAATTAGTACTGAAATTGGAAGGAGCCACTCTGTAGTATCAAAAGTGGAAGTGTCGCTCTCTAGCGTACCAAAAATGGATTTTACCCAAAAACATGACAGTTTTTATTACAATGATATGAACAAATGTATGGATTCTGTTTGTCCACACAAGACCTGGAAAATGAGAAGCATTCGTTGTCATTTGTCAAACTGACCATTATCAGCCTTCAGAATCAATTAATACAGTTATCAATATAGATACCCCTCCAAGTCGAATCCGGACCGGATCTTCTATCCCACTGTTTCATGCCCTGCTGTCAACCCGCACACGAAATTAGACATGAAAAAGTGGGATAGAAGATCGCGTAGTCATTACTCTGAACACAACTCAATTAGTCAATTTCACACACGTATTGACGTATACAATACCTTATCGAGATAAATGGGTATGAGATCACTGATCACAATACAATAACAGATGCATCATCTGATCTACTACATATTATTTTTAAAGCATATGCATCAGCCCTGTGTTCACCTGGGGATCTCAAAGTAGAGTAGGTGAACAGAAACCATTGAAAAAACCAAACAAATCAACATAGATAATAATGGTTATGTAGACATTCTTGCTACATGGCATGTCGATCTCACAAATCGACATACTATATATTATAACTGTAGAACCTTCTTAATGAAGTTGGATTATTCAACAAAAATATACTAGGGGAGGCAAACATGTAAGCAAGTTGCAGTTCACACGCTTCTTCTTCTCTCAATTGTGATAATACTATTGAATTCAGCTAATGTGGCCCAGATTCTATGGGACCAAATCTTACTCTTAGTTATTAGTTACTTTGGTCGGTTCAAAGGTCAATTCTAACTTCCTAAACAACTACTAACTGCCTGTTGCATAACAACATCTGGTTAGTTGGTTACTTGTAAGTTTTAATAATGCAACTTGTTAAACACATCTGCAGGTGCTATGTGTGATGTGTTAACCAACAACTCCATTGCGACTTTGTTCTTGATTCGACTGGATTTTCACGTAACTAGGACTACTGAAGTGTAAGGGCATCTAACTAGCCAGGTCTCTGTGATCCTATGGCTGCATATGAATCTTATCTATCAATCACCAGATATATATGCTAAACTATTGTGGAACACTTTCATAAGATATATCATCATCTACTATACTTGCTTATATGAGCCATATAGAAGTTTCACAAATTCAAATATCCCGTCAACAAATCGACAATCCCAGGTGCCAGAGTCAGGTATACACTATAGGCTCACAAACACTCAATCCCTAATGCCGCAGCTTACTCAATACTAAATTAGGAGGTATTTGCATAAGAACAGGCACCATTGCAAGGACTCAGGCACTCATTGTTTGAGACCCAACAATCCGGATTACAGAAAAGAAAACAATCTATAAAAGACAAGGATCACACTGACAGCACGCAAGATAAGATATTTGCTCCTGTTCGCAGTATAAAGGAAAGCTGTGATAATGATTCATCTGTTAGGGGCGTAAAAGAAGTGCACGGCAATTCCAAAATGGTAAATGTAACTACATCCAACAAAATGATGCCACTTAGGGCAGTACTATATTTCCCTTACAACAAATACTACTGTACTTGCAAAGAAACAGAAAGAAATGCTGAAATAGGCTACACATATAAGGAACAAGACGCACGCTATAAGACATACTGGTATACGCATACAACTCCGTGATATGGTCTAGATGCGAATGACAGTCTTAGACACTGAGCCAGAGCATAACTAGTTTGTAACAAAACTAGAGCCATGGATTTGGGTCATAAAAATTCGTGTCTGCAAGACTCTTCTTTAATGCTTGTTAGTAACTGACCAGAAAGTAGTCTCTTTTACCTGTAAGATTTGAAGCTATGTATCAGCAGAAAGGCGAGCCTCGTGAGGGTTACATTCAGGGATCAACAATATGCACAACATCTTCAGGAGGGGGAACTTTATCATCCTTTTTCAGTGTCTTTCTCCTCTTTCTCTCAGATTGAGGTTCCTTTGCTTTTAGCTCATCTCTGAAGGACCTAAGTGAGTCAGCCAGATGACCATTACGATGTGCACAAAGTATGACGTCTTCCATGTTCACCGACTTGCGACCAGCATGCTTTGAAAACATTTCAAGGTCTTTTGCCAACTGCTGAGCATACTTGAAAGCCATATCAGAAATGCAGGATATAATCGGCTGGGACACTTCCATGCCATTTTGCTTCGCTTCAGCTTCGGCAATGGAGATCGTAGAGAGTCGGAATCGATCTCTCAACAGCTCATTCGCCGACTCGTCTTCCTCCTCTTCCCGTCTCTCCGTGTCACTTGCCATTTTCCTTCTTTCCTACACCTTTAACATGTCATTAGGAGAAAGCTAACAAACAAGCTGAACTCGGCGAAAACGATTATCTAACACATTACATTATTTACATACCTCCTCAATGTACAACCTTGAACACATTACACATAACCTAATCCGATTCTACTTATTGCATCCATAACATCATTCTAACGCAGACCTAATTTCACCTATCATTTTCGAAAAACTCGCCGTTTTGAATCGAATTCTATACATTAAAGATGAAAAATGAGATAAACCGATGTAATCCATTCCATTTGAGCTAAAATATCGATATTGAAATTTGAACCCATGGAAATGAAGGAGAAATCAGAAATTCTTAGTAAACTGACGAAATTAGATTCTGAAACGAACTATACCTTGCTAATGGAAACGAATCGTCAGCAGTTCTGAAATTCTCCAGAGAAAAGTGGCGATTTGCAGCTGGATTGTACTACTGCAAAAGAAAAAACCTAATTTCAAAATCCACAGAAAGCTGAAAATGGTGAATTAAACGTTGTCGTTCGGTGAGGATCAAATGAATGTTCGCGGGAAACTTTTTATTCCTGGTCAAATTTGGTCCGCTAATTTGGATGTTCCCAATTTAGCCTCACAAATAGAAATAGATTATCGTGTAGTTTGACAAAATAAGTTGATAAGATGAACTGAATCGAAAGGTCGAATACCTTGATAAGCATAATGATAGTCGATACGATAAACTGAAACTTATAAGTTAACTGGAACATGAAAGTTTGATGGATAAAGTAGTTGAAATCGGGATTAATAATATAACAAGATGACCTTTCATAGCGGGATTACTAATCGAGTCTATTAATGAGTTGTAAACCACGTGGTTCAAATTCGTTCACATAACACGATAATGTCGTGTGAACGATAAAACTGGTTATAGAAGTAATTTTCATGATTCGGAAGGCATCCGATCCGACTAAAACACAACACAAGCCAAAAGGAACAGATAAAATGACTTACTCGAATGTATTGCCTGAGAATCAAATAAAGACAAGGTTACAATTCAGAAGCAAGTGAACTGATTTCAATTATTCTGCATCATAAGCTTCAACAAGATTATCTCACTGCAAAACTAGGATTGTTTTGTCCACCCAATCCTTAAAAGGCGACTAGCTGATGCAGCTATCAATGCGAAAAACAAGTTTGTAAAGCATGTATGTTACAGTATCTCTCTTAAGCTCGACTGAATCCTCTTACAGAGTAACAGTCATGATGTTTACTTCTCCCGACACATACTCGAGTATGAAACTATGAATTGATACATTGTGTTTGTGTTACTCGTCCAGTAAAAGGGAGGCGCAGGACAGAAGAGAGGACAGCTCTTCTGGTGTTGCAGATCCGAAACCTTGCCATCTTATCCTACCAAGTTTATCCAGCAAGAAAATGTGCCTGCAGATTACATTTGCAACGTATAGTTAAAGCAGTTGAACTTTTGCGATATTAAGAGGGGGAGGGGAAAATGGTGAGGAGGAGAAGACAGCTTTGTACCCAGTAAGCATGTTTACTATTTTCAGTTCCTTCCTTGTATAGTAATGATCGCCGAAGACATAACAAATTTGCCTCTGTAGAAGGTCATTCTCTAGCCCAGGAATGGGTTTCCTCATGACCTTAAGAAGTAGCTTCTTTATTAGACTGCGATTCAGCAGCCACGAATCTATAAAGGAGAGCTGCACTGGAAAAACTATCATAAACAGGATATAATGCAGTTTCATTCTTTGAATGTACAGATAGGAAAGCAATGGTACTACAGTTTGTAAAATAAATGAATCAGCCTCGTACATGTAATGTAAGTGGTTTAAAAGCCATGTGTAGATTTACGGGGAAAATATTAGATTAGCATCATTGCTTTACTTCACCCTACATAAATTATCAGGTTCTGAACTATCAAGCGAGTCACTATTCATAAGAAATGTTTAATTCAGTGTTAGCTGGAAACGGGACGATGCACAGATTGTGTCCAAATATCAAACAGCAAGCATTACCTCGACATCTTACAACAATGCATTCCCACAGGCATGTATTTAACAAAATTATTTTTAGAAAATGAATGATTTTAACCAAGAAAGTAGAAAAAGCAACTGGCATGAAAGATGAATAAAAGCACTTCGAATTTTTCAATTGGAATGGATTATACAGACTATAGTGATAATACAATTTTTGCGTTCCTGAAGCATTTCAAAAAACCGAAACACTAATACAGGCGATGCAACAGATATTTTCTTTTATGTTTACATTATGTAGTTTCGTACTGCAGAGTAACACATAGCAAAAGGACATATGATGAATGTATTTGATATGATGACGCACCTCATATAACTGAACATCACTGTAGTTGCGGAAAACATCAAGGAATGGCGAACTCCAAGAATCAACCATGGGCTGTCAAGATCATTTTGAGAAAGGTGAGAAAAGCATTTATGGAATCAGTTCCATCCTATTTTATAGAAGACTTTCAACTTCTGCAAATATTTCTATGTATGTTTTTGCATTTAGGAAAAGATAGTACACTAGGAATCAGAACATTTGTAGCCCCTTTTTTCTGTTGCAAGAGATCTTTCTCCACCAACTGAAAATGATTGTTTCACTTTACAACAAAAGCATAAAACTAGATAATATGCTAAACCATTCTGTTAACATAGCATACTGCTAGTTGCCGAATTCTACACTCAATCAAATTATAGACACCGTGTGGACTTCATCAGTCAAATTGCTGACTGCAGCTTTATCTCCTAGAATAAAGTCCTTTATCTACTTTTGAGTTTTGACAGGTGCAAAGTGCCTATAAAGAACAATGAGTAAGAATAAAAGAAAGTCTAATCAGCTTCTGATTCTGGGAAGTACATTAAACTTCTCGACCTGCTTCAAATATTGCCCGTCTACATATGCCATATTTTTACTACATGGCAGCAATATACAAGCTACGTACATAAATATGGTGAAAAGAAAAGGGTACAAGTACAACAACTACAAGACATTTACATTATTGTTATGTACATACTGCACTCTGGAGGTCCATGATGGCTCGACTCTTTTAGACAATCAGCATAAATGTAAAACACGTAGAAATGTGGCAAGTGATTCCTATTCAAAACTGAATAGGTTCAAATGATGCACTGCACAAGAAGCAAATGAAAGCATGTGTACCAACACTTTATCCTGAAACGATACCTTATCAGTTATCACTACTCACCAATTCAATTATTATACTACTACAATTTTGTTTTACCAGATATCAAGTTCATCGATGTTCAAGCAAGGTCAACAAAAGAACATGGAGAAAGCACTCAGAAATGCTTTCTTAGTTCAAAACAATGTTCAGCTACTATCCACTGTTCTTTTATACAATTATTATAACAAATACAGTAAGATCGTAATTCAAAATGGAAGCATGCAATATGCTATAACAAATACAGTAAGATCGTAATTCAAAATGGAAGCATGCAATATGCAAACTACGATAAAATCCCAACAACATAAAACAAAGAGTTTGTCACCTGCGAGTATGCACGAAATGATAAACACACTAACGAAGCCTTAGGAATGACTGTATTTTTCTCTTTCACATCACTCCCAGCAGCAGCAGTTACCGGTATCTTACGTCTAGTCCCGTCAGGGTAGGTCACCTCCAGTGTAGGAAACTTAACAGCTACCATTTCCGGGATTAGAATCTTGTTCGCCATTGCTATCTGCAATAGCCAATATCCACACCTCAAGTCACCACAAAACTTTCAGCATTACCTTCGTAGAAAAGATAATAATCGGATACCATACCTTCCCTCCGTGATGATTCAATTCCGACAAGTCGGCAAAGTAACCTCTACCAATCTCATCTTTACTGTCCTAAATTACATTGAAACACTTTAACAAAAGGTCCAAATTCCACAACGCAAAAGCTCAATTTGATAAAATAAAATACACAGAAACAGCTAAAGAACAAACAAATCAACTCACATTCGAGCTCGTTCTTTCTCACGCTCCTTCTTACTCTTTCCCATCTGCAATCAAGAAATGCACGCAATTGTATCAACAATTGCTCACAATTAAACTCATACAGGACTGAATTCAAATTGCAAACACCTCATGAGCTACAACTACTGTTAACTTTCCGGATCACGATCAAATCTTGAATATGTGTATAAAAAAGAATCTGAAACAATAATCTTGAAAATCGAAACCTACAGGATAAATGTCGAAGGAGCGAGTGGGCGTCCATTGCGAGGTACTCTGTAAAGGGATTGCAGGAATCAGCTTTGCTTCTTCTCTCGTGCGTGCTAGAATTGATGCGAAGCCATTTCTAGGTGATGCTGAAAGCAGCTTCTTGAACCTCAGCATGATTTCAATGGGGTTTCCGTTTTTCTGAGTCTCTGTAAATGGAGCCGAATTGTCGCTACTTCTGCCGAATTGAGTTCGGGTTATGGAGAAATGGATCTTCTGTTAAAGGCCCAATGCTACCCTTGTTGGCCCAGCAGGCAGCAGATCAGTTCACTAAAAGTCCACATAACACAACCCGTTATTTTCGTACAAGGTACGGTTTTTTCTATGCTATCGTGTGCAGTGGTACCAGTGGTACTTCAATGTGTAGTAGTGTTGTTTAACTAGCCAAATCATTACAAGTATTGGCCATATAGGCTATGGCGATCGAATTGTAATATCGACCCTTTAGTTTAACTAGTAAATAAATAAGTTCGAGGTTGAGTAACTTATAACAAGTTAAGCTCAAAGTCTCAAACTCAAGATAAATAAAGTTCATTTACTTCTAGAGAATTAAAGTATAAACTAATAAACCTACTTGTTAGATGGATGAACACAAGATGCAGCTCGAGCCCAACTTATTTATCTTATAAGTATATCGAGATGAGTCATCGTTTTAGTTTTATGTTTGTAATTGAACGTGTAATATTGGTACCGTCTCGTATGTATAAGTAAACAATTCATCGGTCCACTTTTCTTATTCTTATTGATATAATAATGATAACAACAAATAACTACAAATGGAGCAGACATAGATTAATCTTATTTTCTCTGGATACTTTATGTTTAAACCAATTGTGGGTTTGCATTAATTAAGATAAAGTACGGTTTACATGATTAATCTAATCGAGTGATTAAGATAAGTGCACTCTAGATTACAATAAAGCATGATAATCTCATTTCTTTAAGGCTATGACATCTGAATGGTACTTGTTGATCCATTGTTGGATAATTGTCATCTCTTGTTTCCTTTGTATGATCAACCACTGTGGATCGGAGTCTGTCGCATAAAGTATGTCCATGGCATGAGACCCTGAGCAAGTTTATAACGATTAATAATGTATTAAAACTCTAAATTTCGAATTACATTTCACATTATTGAGGATTCGAGGTGAATAATCGAAACTTTAGGTCACAACTACAGTCTACATACTATAGCTGAGTAAAGAGTTAAACTATGATGTAACATACCGTTGACGGAAGATATTGCCAAGATAGTCTCGGATACGTTTTCAACAACCCTTTTACAAGGAGAGAAATAAAGGGGTGAATGAGAAATTACCCTATGGTAAGTAGTTTGGATCACAAAAGAAGATTAGTTACATACCCTCCACTACTGTATGGATCTTTTAGACCATTAGAGAAGATTATGTTACTCCCAAATCGACGAAGAACTAGTTTAAAGTCCTGTAAAAATGAATTTTTACGCTTAAAACGTATGGAACACGAATAGAATAATATGTAGTAAATGAATAAATAAAGTGACGAAAAGAGTGGTTTAATGGATAATTACATGGCCTCCATAGTAAGTGGTGATCCAATGGGGTCTAGGTTGGATATCATATAAGCTCTTGCACTCATTAACAAATTCAGTCACATTGAAAGGCTTTTCTGGGTACATTGAGTCCTTTCCTCCCCATGCAAGTGGTATCACCATCTCAGTACACACCTAAATGTTACGATGTAGGGTCAGACAATGCTCGAGCCAGATACTAATCGCGTTAAAAAAAAGAGAGAGGATGAAATAATCACTCACCTGCCAATGCCATCCATCAGTAGTTTCTATGGAAGCATCATATCCACTTGTATAATAGCAAGGTAGGTTTCCCATATATGAAACCACACCTGCGAAAATTCGGCCTAGAACATCGGTTCCTTTAGGAGCTTCATCAATCCCACTGCATACCAAGCTCACTAAGTCATCTGGTTGAAGATTGTATTGAGCAGCGTCTGCGTACATGTCGTCCAAGTAGTCCTTGAGTTCCATAGACTTCTTCAGAGGCCTAGATCGAAAATAAAATGATCACAGACGATGTTTAGCTTGATATCGGCTCATGATCATCTCAAGAGAACATATGTATCAAAAACTTCAAAAGTTTTACGTGCAAGTATTAAATCTTTGACTAAGAACACTAAGGCCATTGGGTTTGGAGGCGATTTTGTCGATTTCAGACCATGATTCTTTGATTGTTTTGTGACAACTCTTGCTAGTTTCCTGCAAGAACATACCCAAATGAAGTCTAACATCACAACCTGCTGAAACTGTGACATTATGATCAAGTTGTTACCTTGTAAACCTTGGAGACAACAGAGTAGTATCCATTTTGTGGAGTGATGTTGTCGAAATACAGAACCGGAGCTGATGATGCAAGTGCACCTAAAACAATGTGCGGATACTTCAGCCGGAACCATGAAGCCAGCACTGAAATGAGTCGAAAGACACTACTATGAGTAAATCTTTTGAAACTAAAAAAGACTTAATCTGAGAGTGTGCTATGCTTATCAATATGGACTAGTCCCTTTTGAAATTTAACAAGTAGTAAGAATCTATATTCTATAAGAACTTACTTCCTCCATATGATCCTCCAAAGACGATAACAGGCGAATCTTGTGCAGAGAACTTCTCCTTAATGTGCAATAGGATCTCCGCAGAATCAGCTAAAGCTTGAGCAGAGTTTAGATAACCACGCGTTGTAACATTTCTCATGGCCTCCTCTTTCGACCCGAATGGGACTGATTCACCATAATATCGATGCTATACAGAAGGAGCCAAATCACATTAGCAATCACATACGTACAGTGCCAAAAAGAAAGTCTAGGTGTGTCTCTGTTATGGTGTCATATACCTCAATGTATACTTCCAGAGCCTTAAAAGAAGGGGCATTTTCACTCACAACACCAATAAAATAAAAGTCTCTGGCCAGGGCCCTTTCTTCACCAAGGAACACGAAAATCGGAGCGTTTGAAGACGCGCCACCCCAGTGTTTAGAGTTCACCACGTACTTCTGCTTGAAAGTCGCGTAACCATGAGGACCATAGCCGAAATGGTCCAGCGTTTGGTCATAGAAGTATGTCTTGTAGTCCTTCGAAAGCTTAGAACTAGCATAGGAAAATTTATCAGAGTTTTCCAGGATATTATGTCTTGGTGATCTGCGAAGGCGAAATGATGAAACTGGGTTGGGAAAAAATGGGAGGATTATGAGGCATAAAGATACTGCTACTTTGAAGGGTACAAGAACTTTGCTAGTAGTGGGATTAGTCATGAGGTTTAGGAGGAACTTGCTAGATTTGTGTCACTAAGATATTGATATTATCCTATATATATAGAGACGAAAGAGTTAGTATACGACTTACTCAGTTCACTTTCATTTTAAATGCATTTTGTTAAGTTCGTTCAGTTCATGTTTACGTAAATAAAATTTATATTTGAAATGAGTCTCTTCAGTATATTAATCCAGTTCAATTCGTTTCTTCATATCTTGTCAATTAAGTTCATAACATTTTAGACGACTTGAACAAGGCTACATCTATGTATTATTAGCACGTGTGAGAATTGAATAATTTATTTACTATATAGTAAAAAGGTGGATATTGATCCAAAAAAGTATTTCCAACTAATGGGGTATGCAGCAATGAATATGAATGATTAAAGGACTTTAATGAGTTAATGTTAGGTTATGGGGGATTGTAGTGTGATGAGGGGATAATGCACTTCAATGTCTCTAAAGCCACTTTTGAGTGGATGTGCTCTAGGATAATAATGATTGTTCTAAATTTATTTACTGTCATGTAACCTGGAAGTTGAATACTCAATTGATTGGATGTAATTGAAGAGTGTTATAACTTGTTAATCAGGTTCAAATGATCATGTATCATTCAAGTAGTCAGATAAAGCGCTCTTCTCAAAACTTAAGATCTTGTCAAATGAAGTTGAAATATTATTTAGATGAACTTAAGTGATTATTTACCATATCAACATACAACGGTTGGTGTTTTGTGTCTCCAAAAGTATCTATAGAACTTTAGTTGGAGAAATTAACAGTTTTAAATGTGAATTATTGAACTATCATTCTCATTTTCCATTTTAGAGAACATCATAACATGAGTAGAAGAAGAAACATACTTGTACTACATTTGGAGACATTTCACAAGGACAGTCAGTATTGTGTGGGTTGGGGCCCAATAGTGCAGCCCAGTTGTAGACTTCATTATCCATAGCACTGGGCTTCAAGTAAGCATCCCAACACTATAAATGGGCCGGGTGGGCCGGTTTGTCGTAGAGACTATAAACGATCATTAACATGAAATATGAACTAAATAAAAGATTATGTTAAAATGTAGGTGAGTCCACTTACGTAAGGGCAAATACATCATGAAAAATATAGTTGAATAGTAGGGATGATCTTAACAACGCGTTGCTAAAACTAAGTATTCATGTAACTTGCTTTGTATATTTTTCATTAAGGCATACTTCTTCTCATGCATAAGAATTGGATTTAATACAACTCTCCGCGCACCTAACTCGTAGTGAATATGTAAAAGGATGTGGTCTTGAAGTTAAGCGAAATATGTGTAATTGTATGTATTTAATAAAGTATTATTCCTTAGTCTCACGGTACCAATTGTACTTGTATAGTTGTATGATATTAAGGCTCTGTTCTTTTCAACTTAAGTTCAGATTCATTCAGTTTAGTTCAGATCCATTCAGATTTGGTTAGTTCAAATTTGTACTTCACTTCAGATCCATTAAGTTCAGTTCAGTTCAGTTCAGTTCCGAAATCCTCATCTGAAAAGAACAGAGCCTAAACAATGCTTTACACGATCAACTTATAATACCGTATTGACAAAGACAAACAGGGACACCTGATGTCATCTTATACATACAATATATAACATCGTACAAGTAATGAGTTAGCCTTGCCCGAAAGGCGAAGAGGTGTAAGTTAACAACTTTTGCGTTACTTTTGGTTGTAACATTTTTATTTCATGTTCATATCAACTGACACGTTAAGTGTCGCTGACACGTAATCTTCTACTAATTGAACTTCGCTTCACGATTTAGAAAAATATATGTACTTTCTGCAATTTATAACATTATTGTGCAAGACTTTAATAGTGGCATGATCATGAGGAAGTAGTTAGCTTATACTAGTACTAGTATTTGTGATAAGATAATATCTAAATTAATTTGACTTATTTGTTTGTTAAGCACCACCATTTTCATGGCATTTCCATAAAAATTACACAACCCAGGCACATGTCCGTACTACTGTTAATCAATTTCACTCCCCAAATCATCCCAATCCCAAATTAATCAATCAATTGACTCAGTAACAAATTCAGTAAACCCAATCCGAACCGACATCGAATCACGGCCGATCCGATCTGTTTCCGGCAAATGAGGCGGAGCTGTGCTGCAGCATCCGGCGGCGGAGTGGGCTGTGTGAACTGAGATGCAGTCCGGCGGCAACAACAATTTCAGCAACAATTCACTCTCACTCCCATTGCCTCTTAGTCCGCTGCTCCTCTTGAATGCCGCCAGCGGCGATTTAGGCCAAGGAGGTTTCGAATTGTCCAGGTACTTGTTCTTAGGATCGCTGCTCTTCTCACCCGAAGGAGGCGGCGTCAGCATGGACTTGAGTAAGGTCGGAGAGAAGATCCTCAGCTCAGTTCGGTCAGCTCGCTCTCTTGGACTGCTGCCTTCTTCATCTGATCGCCCTGAGGTAGTAGCTAGTAGCTGGTTTTGTGCGTATTGGAAATGAATGTTGAATGTGTGTGTGTTGTGTTGTAGTGTAGGATCGAGTGTTTTTGGTGTTTGAGGTGGAGGGGGAGTAGATGAAGTGAGGTGAGCTAGTGTAGTTGATATTCTGAGCTGATTAAGTGATGATAAGTGATGATCATGAGGACTTGACGTGTTAGTGAATATGGTGGGAGTGCTTCGTAAGTGTTTAGGATTCTTCTACCTCTAGGTACCTGTACTGATTACGAGATTTGAATGTGTGTGGATAGAGCACTTAAGAAGTTCGATCACTCTTATCACTGAGCAGGAATAATGAGTTCATGTTATGAAGAATTGTTGGGCAATGCATGTTGTCTGATTTTAATGACCAGATAATTAGAATGTTTAGTCGATTATAGCTCGAAATTAATCCTGATAAGCTAAACGGGGAACAAGTTCTCTTTCTGTTCGATATCGTCAACTTGAAGGTTCTGGGTCTGCCCACTAAATGAGATGGCGTCTTTATTTGACTGCATTTAGCCTCTGATCTAAGGAGATGTCATTTTGACTTTAGACTAAATGGCTAATTTTATGCCAGCATGCAACACAAAATATTGATTTGGTTTTGAGTTACCTGATGAACTTCACGATGAGGTTTGAAGAGACACGTTGCTTCTTGAATTTCTGAATTTCGTATTCCAGAATCACCCTGCGAAGACCATTGATAATTGTTAAGTTTTTAAAACTTTTATGTGTTCATTCACTGACTAATCTAAAGTACTAAAAGGTTTAATTATCTGTGTAGTTGATGCTTGCTGAATATGTTGTCTTAATACCATAGCACTCTGTCAAGAGAGAAAGGAAAATATAGAGAATAAGTGCACCAGAATCATTCACCATAATCTAACACTTTTTGTGTGTATGACTGCTAATTTTTTTTTACTTATAGGTTCCGGAAAGAGCAGCGGCAGCAGCAGCTGTTGCTCGTGTTCTTGCGGGACTACCTCCACATCAGAGACAGAATCTCTCATATAGCTCTGAAGAATTAAGCTCAATATATGGAAGCGGATCTCAGGGCCCAGATGTGGATGAGCTCGAGGAAGAATTCTATGAGGAGGTTATCTATTGTTTGGCGCACAATTAAATGATGTTTCTTTTTTTCTTTTTCTCCTTTATTCTCACATTCATGCCTTAAGAGACTTGAGAGAAACCTCTGAGGTCAAAAGATTAGCTTTGACGACATCTAATTACATAAATGTTTTGTTTCTTGCATGCATTGCGAACTTTGTCACAAAAATTGGGCTTTTCCCGGTGAATGTGTGGCTCTGTATTCAAGGCCAAATAATCAGATTTTTATCTTCTCTTTTATATTGATTTGGACTTTTGGTGTGTGCATATATGCCAAAGGTTGGGTTGTCGGACATCATCGCACGTCCATCAGCCATAGTATGTATTTGTACATAACTTAATACTTTGAGACCGAATCATGTCCTAAAGGTTACTTGCATCTTTAATTGTGTCTATTCCTTGAATGAATATTAAGTAATCTTTGAGCATTGTTAATTCATTGCGCTTCATATTATGAATAATCTTCAATGCTTGCTCACTGACAATATATTGAAGTTCATCACTTAAAATATAGGATATCCGAAAATTATTTTATGTTTGATTCTGTGCCTATTCCTTGAATAAATCTTACGACATCTTACAACGTTGTTTATTCCTTCAATTTGCATGATGAATGATTATAAGAATAAACTTGTGAAGTAATTCAAATCTTTTTAGTGAGAATTGTGAAGGCATTTAAGATTGCTCTTTTCTATTATAAGTAGATGTGCCTGTCATGATATTTAATGTACATTAATAAAGTGTTTGGTTTCTTTCCTTTTGAATGAACAAAATAACTTTCACTTGCTTTTTCGCTATTTGATTTAGGATTTGACTTCCATGCTGCTTCTTGTACTTTATATGTTCCAAACTATTGTGATGTGCATGTTTTATTTTCCTAGATTTATCTCTTTTTTCACAACTCTTACATATTTGATAAAAAGCAAATACTGCAATTAATATTTATTTTTGCGTGTGTTTATGAATTTCAGGAATTTGATTCCATCAGACATATCCTGGAACAAATACCCCCTGAAGCCTATGACGAAAATGAATTAACATATTTTGAGGAAAAGGTACTTCAGTTTTTCTTCTTGTTCCTCTTCCCCACCCTCTGCCACCACCTCCATATTGTACTTGTTTTTTGTTACCCTTACGTTGTGTACATAGTGGCAGGTATGTTGGGTTCATTTTCTTTCTCTGGTTTATATGGTGCTGTCTTAATTCCTTTTACGTCTTGGCTTTGTTGCCTATTTTCCCATTAGTACATGTTATCGAGTAAAGGTATACTACATTTTAGTAATCTCAAGAATCAAGAATCTTACATGATTGAGAGATCTATACCCCCAATTGATATACACAAAGTTCAACACCAATGTGTTCGGTTCGGATCCTTCTCGCTCTTCCTATATTTAGTGTGATTTCTCTTGATCTCGCCTTGTGACGTTCAATGGGTGCCTGAGGTCTTTTTTCAAATATCATATATCTGTGTTTCCACAGTTGAGAATCTTTTTGGGTTGTTACTTTACTGTTTCAATGGAGCAGCAAGTTATTTCTTGCCTGATAGCATTAGTCTAATATCTTGCTTGTCTACTTTGTTGTAATACACTCCCCGTGTATATCTCTCTCTTTTTGAATGAAATTGCCTTAAAAAAACATTTCCACAGTTTGCTGGAATAGAGGATCTGTGATCAGTGTCAATATTTAACATGGTTTGCATTTTTTTTCTTCTATAGGCTGCTCTTCGATTAGCACAGCTGGATAAAATTTCTGAGCGTTTGTC
>JAYMSL010002039.1:0-15242 GCA_036897195.1 Plantago coronopus
GTGATATAAGGTTGGTATTGGTGTGGGTATAAGGTTGGTATTGGGTTAGTGTAGGAGTAGGAGTAGGATTAGAATAGATTTACCTCTTCAAAAAAAAAATATATATATTTATACTAATTCACGCTTCAACTTAAAGCACCATGGACCTTCGGGGTCACAAATTCACTTCTAGAGCTGATAAAGTAGAGAATAACCTTTCTCTTATCTTATGTTGTGTTACAGTTTCCTCAATTATGAGAATGTTATGTAACAATTTGCATTCACTTTCATTCAGATTTGAGAATTTTCCAGTTGATTTCCGAATATCCTTTTTCCTGTTTTCCCTACTCGCTTTCTTTCTATGGACTTCACCCCACTGGCACTAGCTTCATCCTTCTTTAATTTCTGAACATTCTCCTTTCTCTATTCTTTCTGACCAACTGGATCAACTAGTTTCTTCCAAGAAAAGTCACATAATTTATTTCCACCCAAACAGTGTTGATTTTTTTTTTTTTGAGATATACTATTACAATTACAATCGTTTTTACATATTTCTAACTAATAATTAATGAAATACTCTCCAAGCCTCAATATTGAGGAAATATCACCCACAGCGGGGATCGAACCCATGACCTTTCGGATCAGGAATGTCTCTGCTAACCACCACTTGTTGATGGATAGATTTTCTTTCAAAAAATTCAGAGTTTTTATTTTATTTTATCCGAATCATATTCTTTCCTTCTTCTTCACTAATAATCTAAATTAAAAGAAAATTAAAAAATAATGGCAGAAGGTGGAAGTGAGAGGGAATATTACCCGAACTAGATCCAAACTCGAATTGAACACGCATTTGATTCAGTTCGATCAGATCCGAACGAAACTCAAATTAAATCATTGACTCGAATGAGCTTGATTCAATTAATCCGATTCAAATGATCAGTTTGCTAAGTCTAATTACAATATATGTCTAAATTGTGTAATCACCATAGACGGTGTAACAAAATACTTGGTCATCCGATTAAAAGGAAAAAAAAAACAACGAAGCCGCAACGTAGTTGGTAATACGCTTCCGTTTCAAATAATAGGTCAGGATACTTTTGGTTTAAAAAAAATAATAACTTGGTTGTAAAAGGAGCATAGAGTGAAAGTGAGAGGGAAAGATCGATTGTGTTGTGGTTTTGGTTTATGAACGAAAGTGAGCGATTGAGAGGATATCGTATCCTCCGAAAAACCAATGGCCATTACACCACCAACCACCAAGCTAACCACAAACGCCATCGTTTTGCTCCCTCCACCAACCTCCTCTGCCATGGCTACTCTCTCCACTTCCCTCATTCCTTCTCGCCGCCGCAACAACCTCATCTTCCTCCGTTCCGCCGACTCCTCTCGCCGCCGTCCACCTCGGATTTCAACTCGCTTCCGTATCGCCGCCGAACAGACTACCTCTTCAGGTAACCAAATGTATCCCAAACTATTGCTCAACGGAATGTCTCTTCACTTGTTGTTTTGCAAACCAACTTCGTCAGTTGAGTACCGGTTATGCTTAGTGAATTCTGTTCATGCTTACTACATGTTTGCGTGCGTGATTGTTCGGTGTATTCATTTTGAATTTCATTGCCAATTTTTTTTTTGGTCAATTCGGTTCTGTTATGACTTATGAAGGACATGTGTCCCCGGTTAGTTTTCAGTTTGTATGTCTTAGTATTTGAAATCTATCCTCATTCTCGTTTATCATGAGGAAAATGTTGTCTATGTAATTTACCTATGTACTTGCTACTGTGTATTGAAAGAGTGTTGACTTGCTGAAATATCTTTCATATGAATGGCTGTTGATGATGGTTGTGTGTTGTCGAGATTGAATGACAACTTTTTTAATTGTGATTTTAGTGAAGTCTGTTTATGGTTACTCTGTCTTTGTGAATTTGATTGTTTGCGAACTAAAAGGTTCCCGCAAAGTGTGATTAGGTGAAATTGGTGTTTTGATATGTGAATCGGATGCTTTTCATAAGTGTCGAGTTGTTATGTTGTAGTATTTGATTTTTTATGCTCGTAAATGGAGTTTTTTTGGTTGTTGAGATTTAATAGTAGAATAGCTGCATTATTTCATGTCACTTAGCATGATGTCGTCTTGCAGTTGCCATGTATTTCTGAATTTGATTTGATGGAGAAGAAAATTGGAAATTTAGCATGTACTATCACCATGAGAATTCAGCCAGCTATGAATTGATGGAATGTGTTTTGGTGGAGTGTCGAGTTGCTTTATCATATTTGAATTTAATTCATTGTTGCTTAAGTTGATTGTGGATATCGAAAATCAGCTTAATTACATGATTCCAGCTGTGCGGCATGATTTTGTAGGCTTTATCATGACATCACTGTATACATATCACACATTTGTGAATTGGATTCTTTGGAGAAGAAAATGTGAACCTTTGCATGTACCATTACTAGGTGAATTTCACGCTTAGAGTAATGAACGGAATTTGTTTTGACAGTTGATATGTTGTACTTGAATTTAAATGTCCGTGAGTTATGTTTGTTGGCTGTGAATACTTAATGTTGGGTTAGCTGCATGATTATGTGGTATTTATCATGTTGTTGTTAACATACTACAGTATGTTCTTCTTAATTAGGTTACTATGGGGAGAGAACTTGGAATGATGCTGTTATTAATGAGTCGTATCATATTTGTTCTCTCAGAACATTGTTTGTTAAATTGTTTTTGCATTTGATTGCTCGTGAATGAAGTTTGTTAGTTGTGGAAATTGTCTGTGGCCTCAACTCTGTAATTCTATGGATGTTAAAACTTGTGGAGAGTTTTGAAAGTTCAATAGGATGAAGTGCAGAGTATTTATTGTTAAAATTCCATGATCTATTTAGTATTTCCTTAAAGACAGAGATCTCTCTTTCTTTTGCAGCTCAGGGTATTGAGAATGTGGTGATTATAGGATCAGGTCCTGCTGGATACACGGCAGCGATATATGCTGCTAGAGCAAACTTAAAGCCTGTCGTGTTCGAGGGGTTTCAAGTTGGTGGTGTTCCAGGAGGACAATTAATGACTACTACCGAAGTGGAAAATTTTCCTGGATTTCCAGATGGAATAACAGGCCCCGACTTAATGGATAAGTATGATAGCATGTTAGCACTGTGAAAGAAGTGTTGGCTGAATTGTATCTGCACCAGTAGCAGTTCCATAAGTTGTTTTCTGACTAAGTTAATATTAACAGGATGAAGAAACAAGCTGAGCGCTGGGGAGCAGAATTATATCAAGAAGACGTGGAGTTCATTGATGTTAAAAATAGTCCGTTTACAGTGCAAAGCAGCGAACGCAAGGTTAGAGTTCCTCCAGACTCCTCAATTTCCCAGAATCATTTAGTATTCCTGCCATGAAATCAGTGACACCATGCCCCATACCGTGCTTTTGGAGTCCTTAAGATGGAATATTTTATTAGAGTTACACATCAACGTTTAAATTGTCTTAATCATAGCTGCTCTATGTATGGAGTTTAGTGTTTGTCTTGTGTATGAATGTGTATTGTATTTTTTTTCTTTTAAGAGTATCATCCCTCCTGATTGATGTTTTGCATAAATCTTGTCATTCTGTTTTACTTTTATCGCATGCTTTTATGAAATTTCCTTATTTCCATGCTATCCAATTCTAAGAGTGCCAAATGTCACTGCACCTCAAAACACGTACATTAAGGGCCTGTCTAATGTGGATGCTGATGTGGACTAATGGACCCATATATTGCACATGGTTTTACTCGGCTGTTATGGGATGTTGTTTTGGGGATATGTAATTTGTCTTGGACAATGCCAAGTAAAGTTGTAGATTTACTTGGGGTTTGGAGGGCAAAAGTTTATTGACAAAGATAAGAAGATGCTTGGGCATCATATTCCCGGTTGTGTGGCTTGCTGCATTTAGATGGAAAAAACAGTGAGATGTTTTGATGATGTGACTAACTGAAACTGGAAGGTTGTTCAGAGTTTTTTTTGGGTATTACTTTGTTGGTTCAATGGGTAATCTATTAACCCTCTACCTACTAGGCATAGTTTAGACATCTGTTTTTCACAGTTGTTGTATTCCTCATCTTTTAAATGAAACCCTTATATTATCTTTTAAAAGAAAAAAAGAAAAAGAAGTCTGTCTCGTTGAATTTGAATCTTCGAGGATGGTCTTTCTGAAAGAAGAGTTGGGCTATCCTAAAAGACTCCTCTTTCGAACGTATTCAGTCAGATAATTACTACTCTGTCCATCCCAATGTAGTTGTGCACCATTTCACTTTTTGGGTGGTTTGTCCACTATTTATTTTCAAAATATAGCAGTTTAAATTGTATTAGTTCTTCACATGAAATAATAATCTCAATTTTTTTTCCCGATTTGATCTGTCTGAGTCCTGGACACCTTTTTTGCCAATTTATCTCAATCTATTCTGTGTACTGGCTTTAATTAGCTGTGTTTTATTATCAATTGAATAAAAGTTCTTCTTCTCTCTTTTCAGGTAAAATGTCATAGTATAATCTATGCTACTGGCGCCACTGCTAGGAAGCTGAGATTGCCCCGGGAAGATGAATTTTGGAGTAGAGGAATTAGTGCATGTGCAATATGTGATGGAGCATCCCCACTATTTAAAGGCCAAGTCCTTGCTGTAGTTGGAGGAGGTGATACAGCTACAGAAGAAGCAATATACTTGACAAAGTATGCTCGTCATGTCCATCTCCTTGTTCGTAGAGACCAACTAAGGGCATCAAAAGCAATGCAAGATAGGTGAGTCACGTAAATGTCTGTATGTGGAATATTTTTCTTTGCTCAGGACAAAAAAAAAAAAAAAAAGAACCTGATTTGACTTCTGTTTTTGTGGTCCCTTCTCCTTACAAAATCCCATGGATAAAACTAGTGTAATAAATAAGGCTCTGTTTGATTCAGCTGAGAATCTTTGAACTGAACTGAATTGAAGCATAAATTAGAACTAAGCAAACCTGATCTGAACTGAACTGAACTGAATGGAGCTGAAATTATGTTGAAAATAACAGAGCCTAAGTATGGTGACTATCCTTGAACCAACCTTGGCCAGACAAGAAATCTACTACTAACGCGATCCTGAAAATTTGGCAGTACTCAGGAGTTGACCAGTTTTGCGTGCTAGAATGCATGTCAATACTTCATCAAATATGGCATAGAGAATAATTTGTGGGGAATCTTTCATTAGCATTTTAAGCAATAATTTATGTTCGGATACATCACTTGGATGTATGCCATGGATATATGCTTTCTATTTACATTAAAACTGAATTCTCTTACTGTTAATAATCTACATGATATTAGAAGTAACAAAACTTATTGCTTAGTTTAAAGTTTAAACTACAAGTATTAGTTGTTGTACGTCGAATCACTGTAGAAAGAGATGTGACACAGATATTTTTACTAGGTTTGCGGAGCAGGGAAAATTCTGATAAGGGTACTGTGAGTTGTGATGATAGTTCGTTTAAGGTATTCTAAGTTGACACCGTTTGATTTATGTACCTTAAGATGAGTTTTGGTCAAATATGGTACACATGATCACAGGTGGCATCACAATGAACTGACACGTGGCAGTTTGCAAAATCAAAATTGTAATGGGCAAAATTGCAAATAAAGTTATTTTTATTAAATTACAAATGGACCTCTTTTTTTCTTAATATTATAATGTAAGCTCAATATTGTGAAAGAAATAAAAAAAAATGTTATTTTTTTTTTAAACAAAAAACTTAAAAATTAAAAAATGAAGAAGCTTCAGCCATGGAAGCTCAAGATTCCATGGAAGCTCCCATGGTGCATTTTATCTCGCCTTGGAAGCTCAAGCTTCCAGATTCAAATATGGAAAGCTCCACCACAGTCAATGGAGCTTCCATTTCGACAGTTCTAGTTTCCACACAACTTGGAGATATATAACAAGATTTGGAAGCTCCAAGGGCGGTTATTGCCATTTTTAGCCATGGAAGAGATCGTGATTTTTTATTTTTTTTCTCATTTTTTCCCTTATAAATTTTACTTTTTAAAAATACTTTAATACTTTTGATATAGATTGTATATTTGTCTGTTTGATCAACAGATTTCAGCTTAACTAATTATGAATCTGTGTTTGGATTTCAATGTTTGCCTGCAAAATGTTTTGATAACTGTAAAGTGCTTGGACTAAGCATAGTTGTATAAAATCATAAAAGTGACTTGGCAAGTGTTTGCAGGTAGTCTGTAGTCACATAGTCTAAAAACGGAAACAATTACCTGATGCATTTAGTGAATGTTTTGCAATAATTTTCATGAAAAATGGATATGTTTGAAACTTTTTAACATGATGTGGTTTATTTGTTTATAGTGGCTATGTTATTTGCATTTTAGTCCAACGTAATTTATGTATTTTGCAAAATGACACGTACTTAATCAAGTTGTCACGTCGGACGGTACCAAAATTGGACAAAACGTGACCTTAAGGTACCAAAAATTGGACAGTGACAACTTAGAGTACCAAAAACTGAAATGTCAGGACTCAGAAGTTAAGGTATTTTTTTGGAATTCCCCTTAATGATAAACTTAAGTAGTACTTGAGATTGGATATTGCAGTTGCATACAATGAACAAAATTGTGTAGCTGATTCCTCAATGAAGATCCTCTTCTGTTTGTAAAATACTTACCTAGATCAGCTCTATAATTAATTTTGTAGACCATGTGGCTATATATTCTTCACAATAACAAAAAAGTGTGGGTCACACTTAATATTTTTTGTGTGGATGATTCGTGAGTATAGATGTAACAAGACTTATATTTGGATTATCTGATTTGCAAAACTTGATGTTGCCTGTCAAGAGCTATGCAATATTTGAAGATGAGGTATTTGGAGTCTTAGCCTACTAATTACTCACTGTCTTGATACATTTCTGCATTATAAAATGTTTGTTTGGTTTGTAAATATTAACCAGTAGTTGTGGGGAAAAGAATTATATTATCTTTTTCTGTTTCTCCTCTCTTCCCTGCTCCAAATTCTCTTCTTTCTGTCTTTCAAATTACTTCTATCATGGCACATGGAAAGTACTGCTGATTTTGTAAGAAACCATATCACTCACTTAAACTACCAAGTATCTTAAAGAAAATGATCTTTGGTGATCTCTAATTTAGATGTATTTTCTTGTCTGTCATTTCAGGTCGATTCATCTACTGATGAGCAGTATTTTTTAAGTTTCAACTCCCTGGATGTTTGTTTAACAGGTTGATTATGGCGAATGTTTCAGAGTCTTTAACAACCCAAACATCACCGTCCACTTCAATACAGAACCCGTGGATGTTGTCAGCAACACGAAAGGACAGATGTCGGGGGTTCTGGTGAGGAAGATTGATACAGAGGAAGAGTCTGTTCTAGAAGTAAAAGGCTTGTTTTATGGGATCGGTCATTCTCCAAATAGCCAATTGTTGCAAGGCCAAGTTGATCTGGATGAAGCTGGTTATGTATTGGTCGAGGAAGGTTCTGCCAAAACATCTGTAGAAGGTGTTTTTGCTGCTGGAGATGTACAGGTAAAATACTGATAATCTAATATTCCATTCTCCAACACATGTAACCTTTAGTGCCAAATTCCCCATATTGCCCTGTTGTACCAAAACTTATCTCATTTTCGGAGTTTCATGGTTAATACCAGAATTTCCATACTATCTGGTTCCTCCGAAACATTGGTCAATATCTGAGTTTTATGGTTGTTATTAGGATCATGAATGGAGGCAGGCTATAACTGCTGCTGGATCGGGGTGCATTGCTGCCCTCTCAGTTGAAAGATATCTTACAAGCACAAATTTGCTCATTGAATTTCACCAGGTATGTGATTTATATGTATACCTTTTATTTAGTCTTAATGCTTCCTTTGACTTATTTTCACATCGTAGTTTTGTATGTCGTGCTTTTTCTTTGAGATAAACTAAAAGTGAACTGAGCAAACTCAAAACATTTCTTCCCAGAACAATCCTTCTTCAACAGAATTAAGAGAAGAAAATAAACAGTTGAACCTACCAAGAGGAAAATGAATGGGACCATAGTACTGCTGTGTAATTCTCCTGTCATGCTTTTTCTGTGATACTCCCTCTGTTCCAATCTCATCTTCCTACTTTCCATTTTACTTTGTCCCAATCTCATTTTCCACCCTAAATTGGAAAAGTTCTCTCTTACTTTATTCAGTATCTCTCATATGTTTATTCATTACACCTCCCATTATCTTAAAACATGTGCTCAGTCTCATAAGTCATTAGAAGATGGGACTGAAATGGAGGGAATACAATTTCAGTTAAAAATGAACTGAGGAAACTAAACATTTCGTTTCCAGAAAATCCTACTTCAACGGAATTAAGAAAAGACAAAAAAAAAAAAAAAGAAAATAAAAAGAGTTGAACGAACCCAGAGGGAAAGAATGGTGACACCTCCATATTCTGTAATTTTTAACAGTACTACTAAGTAACTCAAGCTGAAATGTGGTATATACTATATTGAATAAAATTTGGAAGATTGACATAAAAAAGCTATAGTTACATCTTTTAATTAATCTATGCTGATGCCTCTTTCTTGTTTTGACCTGCTGAACTTTTACAGCCAGCTACTGAAGAGGTTAAGAAAGAACCAACAGAAAGAGATGTGCATGAACACTTTGATATTACACTGACCAAGCACCGGGGGCAGGTATGACCACTTGTATATCTTTTCAAACTCGGCGTTTGTTGAGGTTGTAATATGGTTTCTGAAGCGTTTACTCCTTTGCTGATGCAGTATGCTCTACGGAAGCTGTACCATAACAGCCCAAGGCTTGTATGTGTACTATATACAGCACCAACGTGTGGCCCTTGTAGGACTCTTAAACCAATTCTTAGCAAGGTATACACATTTATAACTGCTTGTGTTTTTTCTTGATGGGACAATTTGAGAAGAATTTTATTGTTAATCTATCATTTATATAGTTCTGAGATGTATAGTATGCTTCCCGTCAATGTAGATTCATGTATCGTTTTCGTCAATGTAGATTCATGTATATCGTTTAGGAAAATGGCAATATTTGTTAATCCTCCTGGTGTTTGGCTTAGCATAACTGAACTCCGAAACCTCCCAGTGTAGCTATCAAAAGATTACTGTCATATTAGGAGCAAGTAATTCAGGAAAAACTTACCCCTCTTGGGATTTGTGTGGCAGGTAATAGATGAATTCGACCAGAATGTCCATTTTGTTGAAATTGACATCGAGGAAGATCCGGAAATTGCTGAGGCTGCTGGAATCATGGGTACACCCTGTGTGCAGTTTTTCAAAAACAAGGAAATGATCAGGTTGGCTCCTTTAGACCTTGTAAAACACCTGTATTTTTTAGTTACAAAAACCTTAGCCATGTGAATTCCTTATCTGGCCGATAAAATGAAGCTAGATCGCAATGCATGCGTAGTGACATGTTTTTACTGGAACTGCAGGACTGTATCGGGTGTGAAAATGAAGAAAGAGTACAGGGAGTTCATTGAAGCTAACAAATGAGCAATTTTTAGCGTAAACCAAGAAGAAGACGTGATGTCGATTTTTTGCCATGCATAACTGGCCATTCAATTTTGGTTTATAAAAGTTATTTATGAGATATATATGTCTTGTATTTCCGATTTAACAATGTAAGAATGTACATGAAAAATAGTTGAAAGAAACATGTTTTTGCTAAACAATCACAACTTTTATTCAATTTGATAATGTAAGTATTTTGATAACCATATTGACAACCCTATTCGTAGGATGATAGGCCGGACTCAAACAGATTGCATCCATGGATCAATTTTTAAAACATAAAGCTATTAGAGTATTATGACCTCACTCTTACTCATGATTAACAATGGGTCACGGTTAATTCAAGAAACGATTCTGATGAAGATTCATAATTGAGTAATGTGAGTTTAGAGTATTGAGCGAATTGGATAGAAAGTAGAAATTGGAGAAGGATGGTTTGTAATTGTAACTTGAATTAGACCTTTGCAGTTTGCTCGACGTTTCTGAAATAGAAAGCTAAATTTTGCTAGACGGATTTATAAGGATGAAGGCTGGGAGGTGAAGTGAGAATTGGTCAGCAGTTTCCCTAATGTATGACTTGTGTAAGTTCCTGAAATTTGTTCTTCAGTTGGATTTGGATCCACACTTGTCCGATCCGGATACATGCATGGCCATATATATCACTGTTTATTAAGCATTAATAAAACTCCATGTTTTCATTAAGCACTCTCAATGTGATATTTCTAGTGTACATGCGTGTACTGTTTGTTACCTTTCGATATGGTTCAGGAAATAGTTGAGCATGCTTATCCATGCTGAAAAATTCGAAGGAAGTATTCCATGTAATGCGGCATCACGTTTTGATACTTTATTTTGTACGCGTATAATTTAAGTACTTTTAAGTCTTCTGATCATTCGGAATAACAATGATAATTTTGATCATAGCAGCTACAAGGTCTCTTGGAAGGATACATATTATCACCACTCAACTGACTGTTTTACCTAGCTATGTGTATGTTTGCAACTCTTGCTCTTTGTGGCTCATAATGATCCTACTTCTTGTAGTACTACTCCACCGCCCGCCCGACTATGATCTATTTTTTGGAGAGTCTAATTTATCATATTTCTACACTAATCTATACTAACACACCACCTTATATCATCACACCAATACTAAATAAATCTTCATTTCCGGGAATCGGAACCCGGAACCTCTCACTAATACGCCCAATACCTTACCACTGCACCATCCCACCACTGGGTTCAGAATATTATAATCTTACTACTTCTTAATCTGTTTTTCAGCTTTAAAAAACTAATTAAATGAGATCAGAAATGATTATATATGTTGTACGTACTACTTCATTTGTGTTGACTTCAACATGAACATAATTGAAGTAGATTGAGAGGCCACGTCTTGTATCATATCATCCAAACGGATAAACGGAACCAAAAAGTTCACAAATTAATAATAAAGTATTAACAAGTATCATTAACTTGATTTGAAACATTTAACAAATTAAGGAGGATAGGATATGATCTTTGCATTACATCTTTCTAGGATTTATATAACTTTCGAATTAATTTATGTTTCTGCTTGTTCATTGCGAATAATTGGTGTCATGTCATGTGGCTTTCTCCATGTGCGAAATTAGGGTTCATTCATTTTATAAATAAGAACCTTTGGCCAGTTCAGGCATCGAATACCATCACCAGTCGCATCTCCACCCGTATTTCTGATCTGATAGAATGGACAAGCTAACCTACATATCAGATCAGAATATATATATGCTACCAAACGGCGGCAGAGATTAGAATATGTGCAATTTAGATCTGGATTATGTTAACTACTACTAGTAATTAGGAAGCCATGCACATTGAGTTCTTGATCTCTGTCATTTTAATTACTCCCTCCGTCCGCTCAAACCAGCCCCATTTTTTCATTTTGGGCGTCCGCTCAATCCAGCTCCATTTTTAAAAATGGAAACTTTTTATTCATTTTAAATCAAACACTTCTACCCCACGTGTACTATATATCAATATACTACCACAATTCAACCCCACTTATACTACTTTACTTTCCATTAATTACTCCACTATACCCAACTTGTACTACATACCACTAAACTACTATTCTCCTTAAATATTGTGCCAAAGTCAAACCGGGGCTCGTTTGAGCGGACGGAGGGAGTAATTAACAACCTAAAATAGTTGGCTTGTTACAAATATCTAAATTATCTCTACAGATGTACGTATCTCTAAATATCTGAAGTTAGACGAATTCAGATATTTGTCCCAAGTTAATTAACAACTTTGCAGATCTAATTAAAATATTAACGAATTCTTTGCTTCATCTGTTAGCATGCATGAGACGGATGATTTGAACTTTTAGTCCCAAAGCCAATATCCACGACGTTCGAAAATGATATTTGAGAGCTTTTTAGTATTAATATAAAACCAGACAGAAATTTTTGGGATAGTCCACTAAATGTGGTGTTTTCGAAAAATTCAATTAAAAACATCATCTGTTTATAATATAACATCATCTATTTTAACATAAATATCAATTATTTACAATAAACATCAACTATTTACAATAAACATCAACTATTTTGTAATACATCAACGGTGTACCATGAGACATCGACTATTTATATTAAACATCAACTATTTTGTTATGAAATAATCGACCATTTACATTACACATCAACTATTTTATCACTAACATCAACTATTTATAAATTATCCACTATTCAATCATAAATATCAAATATTTTATAATAAACATCTCCTATTTTTAGCATTAACATTAACAATATTGAGTGGACTTAACATTAACTGTTTATAGGTGGACTTTCCCAACAATTAGTAAAACCGCACACCTGATCAATTTCAAGATAAAATAAAATGGCTAAAGGATGGAGTGATGGTGATGGAGATCATGTTAACCCAGCCCTAAATCCGCAGTATGTTTAACTCGCAGGGTTTCAAAAGCAGGGCCCTCAACCAAGGTCTTTTTTTTTTTAGAATGAATCTGTAATTTCATTAATCAGGATCAAAGTATTATACAGGAATGTATAAGTAAACTCAGCCTTATCCTTCACTGTCTATACTTATAAGGTCTGGTAGCCTATATAGTTATAGGGGCCCATTTTTTAAAATTTCCTCCAAATTATGAGGCTGCCTATCATAATTGTTTCTATAGACCTTTGGATAAGATGAGAAAATTTTCAAGCAACTCAAAGTATTGGCCCGAATAAAGCTCCAGTACGTAGAGGATCATATGTTGAATGCCAATATTTTTTTCTAATAAAAAGCGTTGAAATTTGAAAGTGTTGATCCCGAGTGTTAAGTAAAAGTTTAGTGGTGATTGAATAGACTTTTTAAACTTTTCACATAATGCTATGCAGAAAGATTTTCAGCCTCTCAAATGGAGTTATAATGCAGCGTAATATATTTGACAAGCTAATTGATTCAGCGTGTGAAACTAAGAGCTTCATTAAGAAATATTGTCAAGTGTTGTGTTGTGCTATGTATACACTTTAATGCTCAACTTAAGACTAAAAGATATCACAAGAATAATATGCCAGCAGAATATAAAGAACACAAACAACTTATAGTGGTATCAGAAAATGATGTAATTCTTCCATTAATCCACTTCTACCTCTGATAGAAATCACTATGTAGAATGGTTTACAGCAACAGCTGACACCTACAATAATGAAATTCCCTCAATGAATTGTAGCAAACCTATGATAACCTGAGATCTAATTACAACTTAAACAACCTATGAGCTTACAAGAATTCCACAGTATGTTTCACTTGTAAACCACAAGTTACTCCACAATGTTATCACAACTTTTCACCCAAAAAACTTGGAGATACTTTACTGCTCTACACACCAGTGAATGGTTGTAGAATGATCTATTAGGTTTTGATATACTTGGTGAAAGTAATATCAGATACAAGGGATATGGAAATATAAGAAAGTTTATAAGAAAAGTATTTGATCGGAGATGATGAACTTGGCTCGGAGAACTTCAAATGCTTGAATGAATAGTGCTTGAGACTTTGGATTTCCAGTACCCTTTTTCAAAATGAATCCACATGTATTTATCGGGAGGAATTCAAATGTAGTCGGTAGACACATTAATGCCCTTTAGACATATTAAAATCTTACACCTTTTGAACCTTGTACTATCTCTGAGGTTGTGTGACAGCTAGCAGTAGCACACAACTTTTGTGAAGATAGCACGGACCCACATGGTAGAAAGTTGCCAGGTCGGTCACCAACCACCATATCATCTTGAGATCAACAACTAACATAACAATTTTTCCTTCTGAAGTTAATCATAGGAATATTTAAGTCAGCCTGATGAGGGCCAGACGTGAATCATATGTCTCTTGTCTTTAGACTGAAAACTCTAAATCCTTAGCTTTCTCGCATTCTCAATTTCAGCTTGATAACCAAGCTTCAACCTTTGCGTAAGCCTTTCCTAATCAACCTACCTGCAAACCTAAACTTGATAAATACAATAATCACATAAGTTAGAAAATAAGTTTGATACAACCTTTACAAATTTTAAGCTTGAGGGAGCTTATATTTATGGGTTAGCAGCTAGCTACTAAACTTAGTATCCTCATCAAAATCACTTAAGGATCTCATCTAACAGAAAGTGCAGATTGCTGAGTGACCTATTGAGCAAGTCCGACTCAATATATTTGAGGCCCTAGGCCGTATGCGGAACTTATAAAATGGAACAGAGAAGTCTCATATACGATTGCCAAATTATTTTTCCAATAGATTAGCATATGAAGACCTCACTTCAAAATTATATAATATCATGATTTTTTAAAACGATAATTATCAATAAATTCATTCTACAAATCTTATTCTTGTTGATACGCTATTTGGACAATGGTACTAGAGACGGGGTCCTAAAAATTTAGAGGCCATAAGCGATTGAGCATATTGCATAGTCTCAGAACCGGCTCCGTTGTTAAGTTGACCGTTGAGTCAATCGTTGACACAACACTTCTTAACACTTTATACTTCCTTATTTGGCTTTGACTTTATTCACTCTTAACAATGTGTCGGATCTATGTAACGTGAATGACAAACACTTGGTACAAGATAGGTTTAAGAGAATAGAAAGCTAGCAAAAAGGACTTCTGTTAAGAAAGTCAAAACGTAAAAAACAAGAACCAAGAACGGTTCTCCTCCAAAAAAGTCTATCTTAAACTCTCCCTAATTCTACCCTTTGGATTGATATTAATTCCAAGTCCTTTTTTTCAACCACTTCTTGAATGGGTGGACGAGTGTGGCTTGCAACTTTTCAACTCAATCACAATGCTACTGCTTCTTGTTTTTTTATTATTCTTTTTTTTTTAATACAAATTTGCAGCAACTCCGGGGTTATTATGGATCCGGGTATAATATCACGCCCGTGACTCCTCAACAATAATGAAGAGAAGTGCACGCAATCCACACCTTAGTATTGTACTGACTCGTATGCCTGATGACACAATATTTGGTCATCTTTCTAGTCTCTTTTTTTACTTCACTTTTGATCATAATTGTTCTTAAGTTCGCTTTGTTTTGTTTAGATTTACCTGTTTTCGCGTTTCGTTGTGTTTGTAGCTATGTTCTGAAAACCAGAACCGGACATTGACCCGGACGACCTCGCGGTTCGAAAAACCACGGGTCGACTCGGGTCGACAAATAAATATGTAAAATTA
>JAYMSL010002040.1:0-15241 GCA_036897195.1 Plantago coronopus
GGGAGGGGGGGGGAGGGGGGCGGGTGGGGGGGGGAGACGGGGGGGGAGGTTGGGGGGGCGGCGGGAGTGGGGGAATCGGGGAGGGGGAGGTGGGCTGATTTGGGGAACGAGGGAAATGAGTGAGACTAGGGTTAGATTTAGGGGAAAGATTGTATTTAAAATTTGAAAAATTATAATAAACCCTCTCTCCTCGGTCCGACTCGGTCCGGACCGAGATTTTGTCGGGTTTAGACCGGACCGAGGACTGAATTTCCAGAATTGCTGGACCGAGGACCGGACCAAGACGGTCTCGGTCCAGATCGAGGACCGGAAATTTGGTCCGGTCTTGATTATGCTCCGCCCTAGGCAGAGCCAAATAGCTCGACTCATATTTTTTGAGGAAGCTGAGATTTTGCTCTTTTATCTTTTGTTTTGTTCAATCTATATACATCAATTGTTGAGAAAGACAAGCTGGTAGTAGTGTTTTAATAAAAAATTACGTATTTTACTTCTGAATAAATGGTGTAATGAAGCTTTACACCAACTTATTGAGAACCAAAATGCATGTCTTTTAGTCATGATTTTTAGTTAAAGACAATTAGTAGTGGTCTATCCCAATAATTTCTAATTATGTATGTGGTGATTAAGGAAAGGGTCAATAGGTTATCTTCTATTCGAGCTACACTTTTCATATAAACATGAGCAAAATCTATAGCAAGTGATGAATTTAAAAGGCTGAGAAACCACATGTTAAACGGCTCAAAATTCTTGTGTCAAAATCCGTGCACAATCGACAAACTTCATTCATAGTTCAAACATAAACAACAGATCAACCCACACACATCTAACCATCCAACTCACACACCTCATGTTCCTGGAACGCCAGACAAGTGGTTTTCTTTCAAGATGAAAGCAGGATAGTTTCTCCATAACGTCATCCACAGAAGATATCAGTGACTTGTATAACGCTTGTCCATAATCATCACTCATCAGCTAAACTGTTCATAGCGAGCACTTCCTTCAATGAACCAGCGAATTTTACGTTCCCGGAAAAGAATGAAATACGCATGAACAAGAACAGTTTGAATGTTTAGAGAGGTCCCACTATGTTTATATACATTCATGTTCTCATGTGTACACATTCATGTTCTTATGTGTACGCTCACCAAATTCTGATCAAATATGTCCTCAAAACAAACTCGGCAAGGATGCAATGATGAAAAGAATCATGCAAGTAAATCAGAGCACATGCTGGTGCGCTGATAATTGAATGAACCACGAAATTATGTCTCAAAAGGAAACAACAGATTTGAAATGCACGGAAGATTGCAAGCGCGAGAGTGCAGTATCAGACTCTTCACTTTCCTCGAACGTAACAGGTAGTGTTCCACTAATAGGATTTCTGCACAATGAAATTTTCAAAACTAGCTCAATAAAGATTTGCTTGATTTCTGAAAGTGAATAGAAAAAACTAAGAAAGATGACACAACATGCCAGTTATCGATTCACATACAAAATTTCTAATCTTCATGCAGGCCACCTTCAAGTATAGAAACCAAACACAGATTATAGGGGTGGTGCTGGTGCTGTGTTTATTTACTATGTATCTGTAAGCGGGACTTTATTTTCCCATTTTTACCGGATTAGTCAATAAAAACTTCGAGGCCAACCATCTTCCTAGTTAATATTCTATATGACATAATATGCTGAAGGTCTGATATATTAGTAAACAGTTTTCAATAAATCACCTAAAATCAGAACTGTCACTGATCTTCAGCATAACACAAACGCATCCATGAAGCTTAGTTGTTATGAATAATACTTGTCATGGACTTATGCCAGAAGCAGTAAACTATGTGACTCATACTATAATGCTCCATCAATACAAGTACAGATTCGAAAAGCTAGAAACATATGCATATGCGTACCTCTGAGATACAAAAGATCCTTCAGATAGTGCCTTTTCTAGCCTCTCCTCAAATGGTGTTGCATGAAATCTGACTTTCTGATCCTGTGGAGAATATTCATTCAACAATTATAATATGTGCATCAAGAAGACAAATGGAACCAAATTGAATTGCTTAAAGAAAAGTTCAAAAATAAAAAGACACGGGAATGGGAAAAACCTCTTTATATTTGTTGGTTGAATTTGGTATTCCATTCCCATCCCATACCGCACGTGAAGTGTGGGTATCTTCCTCATCCTTCCAGTGAGCTGCCACCATCCCCAGAATAGGCCTATCGCCAGGTGTTCTACCATATACAACATTTTCATCAGAAATGGAACCAACTTTAGTCTCTTTTCTGTCTAAATCATCGTTTATGTTGTCATCATTTAGACGAATAGATTTGGTAGGACACTTGGAATCTGAAATTTCAGATGGGTTTGATAGACTGCTGCTTCCACATGATCCTGAAACCTTTAAGCCTTGGCTTGCAGTTTCATATGAAGAACATTTTGGTGAAAATGCTGACCCATCAAAATCACTCTCAAAGAGGTCACACTTATTTCTCCCTTGCAGACTTGATCCAAAAACAACAGGTGAAAGCGATGAAGCTGCAGAATACACTGAACTATCACACACATCAGCAGATTCAATAGCATTCTTCATATCCACACTTTGGACAGAGCTAATAGAACCTCTTCTGGTAATATGTCCATCGGTCATGCAGCTGCCGAAAGAAGTTCAGATACGAGGAAGTTTTATAGTTATAAAAAACATCAAATCTAATGAACAGGATACTGGCAGTTATATCTAGTGATTCGAATTGATAGACAGACGTTGAGAGATGAACCTGCTCGGTGTCTCATCCAAGCTTGACGATTCTTCACAGTTCTTAGCAGTTACTGGAGATTCATCAGATAGCTTCTTAATATTGAATTTTGGCGATGTATCTTCTCCATTACTCTCCCATTTTCCTATGCCTTTTCGAATTTCAATAGGAGTCTCAGGTAAAGTTCCACAAGCTTTGAGAAACTTGGCCTGCAGTATGTGAATTATCCCCACCTCAGTAACTAATATTTTGAGACATCTTAGAAACTTTTAAAAGCAAACCCCGAGAGTAAATCTTGGTCAATGTGTCAAGCAGACTGGCATAATAAGTAGCATGGCCTAGCAATGAAATGAATACACACATAGAAAGCAGGAAAACTTTGTTCAGAAAGATCCTATGACAAAAGTCTAAGGTCTTTACAGTGATATTACGAATTTTATTTCATTCAAAGACAAAAAAACTAGACGAAAAAGATGGTGTAATGTTATATATAGTTTAGATACTGGGGATCAGGTCCAATTTGAACACACAATAGACAATGCAATAGGGTTCACATCAGGCGATACTATACCAAAACTTGCAACCAACAACAAAAAAAAAAATGAATCGAGTAAGAACAGTTACTCGTTTTGCAGGCAATTCATTGTCTGCAAATTCCCTAGTGATTGGAGAACACAAGGATCAAGAAGATTAATATTTCTAATTCAGAAACATACTCTTTCTACCTAAATCCCAATGTACGCTGCAGTACAACGACAATCTTTTGTACACTAACATGGAGTAGCATTTTAGTCATAATATACTAAGCGACAATTCAGATGATACAGTTATCCTCATCGATATAACATGAGATGAGACATACCATGAGTTCACAGCTAATGAAGTTCCTTTCCTGGCATAACTTGGTTTACATTATCTTATTTTCTTAGAGAAATCTGATGACCTCTAGAGTTTGCTCTGTGGAGGTGGAACATAGCCTAACTCACAGTGAGTTTTATTTTTATGTACATTAGGATCGGGTCTAATTACTTTTATGTATGTATATCGAGTTCTTAAAACGATACTGAGTTTCAGCATTCGCAGCAGGTCAAGCTGCAGGCTACAAGATGTTCTAGACAGCTAGACTATAAACAGAAAGCCAGCTATTGATCCATTCGATACTGGGGGGAAAGTATTGAGCGATATTCGTGGAGATATAGAGCTAAAGAATATTCATTTTAGTTATCCAGACAGACCTGATGAGGAAATAATCAGTGGGTTCTCTCTGTCTATTGCTCACGGCAAAACCGCAGGTTGGTTGGACAGAGTGGAAGTGGAAAATTCACTGTCATTAGTCTGGTTGAACAGTTGTATGATCCACATGTTGGTGAGCACTGCTTGATGGTATTAATCTCAAAGAATTCCAACTAAAGTGGATCAGATTGAAAATTAATCTTGTCAGTCAAGAACCTGTGTTTTTCATGGGTAGCATCAACGAGAATATTGGGTGTGGTAAAGAAGGTGCAACTGATCAAGAGATTAGAGCAGCAGTCAGCTAGCAAACGCAGCTAAATTTATTGATAAACTGCCCGAGGTAAGTTTTTCCATTCAAAATGATTGTGCTTACAGCCTTACATTGATTCGAAACATTGTATTATTATAGTATGAACGGTGTTGCAGGGCTTAGATACAATGGAAGGCGAACATGGGACTCAACTTTCTGGGGGACAGAAGCAGAGAATAGCTACGCCCAGAGTAATACTAAAAGACCCTAGAATCTTGCTCTTGGATGAGGCAACAAGTGCACTAGATGCAGAATCCAACAGAGTTTTTCAAGAGGCTCTTGAGAGTATCATAAATCATGATTGATAGAACAACTGTCATCGTTGCACATCGTTTGACTACTGTTATAAATGCCGTTCACAAAGGAGAAATGGCTGAACAAGGTTTGCTCTCCACATATATACCTGCTTGATACATACTTTCTGTTTCTTCTCTATTGAGAAAAATTAGGTGAACTTGTAATTCTAATGCTTTTATTAACTTGAAATTAGGTACACATTTTGCACTGCTGCAAGATCCTGAAGGTATGCATACTCTCAACTCATTTGCTAGCAAAGTCGCGTAAAGAAGAAGATCGTATTGCTGAGGTTCCAGAGTCCAGACAATATTAGTTACAGTTTGAGATCTAGCATGCATTCGAGTCGAAGAGCTTCACTTCGTAATTTAAACAGTCAATGATCCTCCAGATTGAAAGAAGAAGGGCTCCATTTCATATCATAGGATGATCAGTACTTCAGTAGAACATATCCGATATATGGGAAACCTACCAATACAAGATTATTTTACGGAAATTGCCTGAGTATCATATGGCGCATTGCAAGATGAACAACTGATTTACATTTAGCCTAATATATTTCCAATCTTCCATCCTTTACCCCGAATAGCATATATATTACCATGTACACATTCAAAAGAGTGTTAAACCTCCGAACTAAATTTCAGTGTCAACCTCTACACTAGAATTAACAGTAAGCTCCTAGAGCTAGATAATCAAAATTCACAAAACCAAACACTTATAAATCCAATGAAATTACCCTATCAATACAACACAAAAACACAAACCTCATCCTTGAGCTCTCTGAAATCAATTCCATCCGAAATCGAACTCCTCCGACCATTCTCCCCAGCTCCAACCGGTTCATCTTCACATCACAAACAACACCAATTCATTCAAACAAATCATCACTCAACAAACAAACAAACAAAAAATACCACTACAGAAATTAAATTCAAACGCAATTACCATCGCAAATGAACAACGACGCATTCTTACTCCTCGACACGACAACAACAGGTTCCTGCCACAAAAATCACAATTCTCCTCAGAATCGAATGAGAAAACACTGAACCATAAAAGCAATAGCTACACACACAGATATCACCATACCGGTGCAGGAAGAGGATGAGAAGAGTCTTTGACACGGAAGCAACCGAAGAAGCAGCTCATGGTTTGAGCTAGCTGTTGTAGAATTTGGGAAAACGGGGAAGCTTTGGTAGATGAAGAAGATGAAGAGAAACAGCTAAACATTTAAAATGTATGTAAAAGTAAATAGGAAATGGAGGGTTTGGAATGATTGGTGAAAATTGAATGTGGAATTGAAGGAAGAAATTGAATTGCGTTAAGGAGAGATAGGGGATATAATCATGTAGGTAGATGGTCTACTCTGTGTAACTCACCTCAACTCAACTCAACTCAGCAGCAAATAGTGATGTTATTCTTCTTCCTTTTTCAAATTCGAATTCAGAGGGAAACTAAATTGGGCCATCTACTAATATATATATTTTTTTAATACTTTTCCTTTCATGAGTGCTGTGTACTTTAGGTCCTAAAGTTAACGATTTGCATAGGATCTGATTATTAAGTGTCGGGCCCTAAAGTTAATAACTTGTAGCAATACTAGGTTCGAGGGTTCGAGTAACTTTTACGCTCGAACTCGAAAATGATTAAGGGTGTGTTTGGTAGGAACTAGAGTTTTGCAAAATTTGGTTTTTGGATAATTACGATTCGGGCCTAAAGTGGATAATTGTATGGTGTTTTGTTGAATTACCTCGTTTGGTTGCTATTTAGCGTGAAGGTCAATATCCCAAATTATCTCGTTTGGTTGCAGAAGAGTGGAAATCGTGGTTTACGATTTATTACATATATACCCCTACGTTTTTAAAAAGTGTGTTTCAGAAATTGCGATTTGGGGCTCAACTTAAGTGAAAACACGTTTTATACCTTATAACAACCCATTTTCCCTTTTCTTTTCCATTGATACTTAAGTAATGCTATTTTGCAATATTGAACTGCTATCTTGGCAATTTAAGAGAAACATTACAAGAATCCATTGAACTGATAATTACTACTACATATCCAGAAGGAAGCATACATTAGAGTTGATCCAAACCTAATATAGCAGTGCATCTTTACATAAGTAGAATCATTACAGTCGCAAAACATCGGCCTCGACGGCACGATTTGTATCAACATGGCCCTCGGCTTAATTTCGGTCGTCACATACCATCTTCTTCCCGCGGCCTCGTCCCAAACAATTTGACCGGGTGTGACCGTGTATTTTTAATAATTTTGTTCTTGACACGTAGTTCTCGTGTATTTTTAATAATTTTGTATTTTTCATTACTTATCAAAACAAATTATAATTTATTTGATTTAGTATAAATTAAAATAAATTAAACAAAATTGAAATTTCAATCTAATCTGATTGTCTAGTTTTAGTATATAATTATACTAGAATCGCGTCACGTGAAGCACATTCATGTTATTATGACACTATTTATAAGTTTTATATTATTTTTATTCTGTGTTTTTGTTTGATAAATTGTGTAATTTTCGACTATTTATTAAAAATAAAAAATTGTCGAAATATTCATTCTTGTTGTCAAGTCGTATTAACAAAGAGATTATTTTAGTGAAATCTGAATTATTTTTTATAAATGTAGTATGATATAATGAATCATTTTAAATAAGAATTTGATAAAAGTATGGAATTTTCGACTATTATTTAAAAATAAAAATTTGTCGAAACATATTCATTATGGATGTCAAATCGTAGATATTAACGAGGAGATTAATTTGGTGAAGTCGGAATTATTTTTGGATAAACATATTGATAAACATTTTTGGATATAATAAATATTTGGTGAAGTCGGAATTATTTTTGGATAAACATGTGATAAATATTTTTTGCCAATACAAATTGGAAAAAGAAAAAAACGAAATTGATAAACATTTATGATCCACAGTAAAAGTATATATTTATTGTTCTAAAAAAAAACGAAATTGATAAACATAGCCAATCTGCCCGACTTCATTCGACGAATTATGGAAGCCAATCATCCAATTTGAAATACCTCATAGGAGGAGGTAATTGTTTTGGAGAAATTGAAGGCAAATTGGCCGGGCTTTGGTTTCTGGGAAATTGGCAATTATCTAGTTTTACCGGGCTTCCGGGCTCCACTAATTTACTACCAAACGAGTTAATTGGGACAAAAACGGGTCAATTTTAGAGATGCACACGTCTACCAAACAGGCCCTAAGAGTTATTGGGATGTAACTTTCACTTGTAAACTAACAAGTTACTTTCCCATACACTCATTCAGTTCATTATCCGGCCATAGGCTTCCCAATACACTACAACCCACTTTAATTATATGTATACTAAGTCGAGCATAACACATCTTGCCGACTCCGTATTTCGATTTTGGAGTTTATGTGAAATTTCAGTTTGAGATTCCTTATACATGTTCTGAATATCTGTCCATAAGGTACTGGCTTTTTAATTAGTGCCAGTAACCGAATCTTCACTCCCGTTAGGGCAATGTCTTCGTCAACATTATAAGCAATGTTGTCGCCTGAACTCATATCTTTCGTCTCGGACTATGTTTTGAAAGTCAAGTTCAGACGCCTCGTAGAACCGGTCGCATGTCTTATTTCGGTCTTGAATGATTTATTGCACCAGAGGGTGGACCAACAAAACTCCGAAAAGAACCCCTATTTAATCTCCTTTTAGGAGTGGATGACATAATATCCGGTTATAGCTTTGAAAACACAGATCCGTGGTCATTCTGGAGGATTGTGAGAAAAATGTGTGTCTAAAGTTGGCTTATAGCTTAGGATGTATTTGGAGTTTTGCGTATCTACAAAGGGAGTATAATATTTCGGTTAGTGTGGATAAAATAAATCATTTGGATCCATTTTAATAAAGGGTGCATTACTGTTAACTACCCTGTTAGTGGTTCTAATTACGTTTTGAACCTCAATAGATAAATGATATAAAAAGGGAAAATTTACATAAAACTACCCTATTAAGACGCGCTCTCATAAAAAACCCTATTAGACTAACAATTACAGATAAATGACCGACGGTGCAAAACAATTACAATTACATTTTAGTCCAAAAATTCAAAAACTTGAATTATAACCAAACAAAGCCTTAGTGAAACAAACCTTTTTTTTTAAATACCAAACTTTTCATTAATAATTAAAAAGTAACAGTCCTACTATGGGAACAATCGTCTGGCTTAATTACATCAGTGACATCCGACATCCGTCATACGAATATAAATTCACGTACAAAAAGAAGAAAGAAAGTTCTCAACGTGTATAATCCAGACATCAAATGCCTTGAAAGCTCAATCCTAACCAAACTTCTTAACATAAAACAAGATCTATCTACATGAATTTAAATAGAATTTCCGAAATCATAGCATATCGTATCATATCATATCATTATCGTATCTCCTCCTCAAAAGACTTAAAAGAAGGATAGATTGAGTGCATCAAACACACATACTTGATACTACTACAAGTTTAGTTAGATCAACATAGTATGGTCTAATCACTCTTATCTTTTCAAGAAGTGATTAAAAAGTTACCAAATCCCCGTGCCTTAGTACACCCATTCCAATGTCATTAGATTAGTTTAGTACTATGAATTTAGTATGATCAATGTTCTTTGATACATGTAATTACGTTAATCATACGAGTTAATCGAGAATTGAAAACCAACAAATTAAACTATAATTTTAGTACTAATTGTCTGCCTGTCTATCTATCAACCGTATTAATTACTATCATCATAGTGTATAAAAGTACTAATTAATCTAAAGCTAACATTTTTATTTAATTTTATTTGTTCTTGATCTTCCTCCTCACCCGGGCTGCCATGTGATGCATTTCTGGATTTCTGAGCTTTCCCATTCACCTTCCTATGTTCCATCACTCTTTTTATTAATCTTACTCCTTTCGAATTTATCTCGTATGTTAGAAATGTGAGACTTATATATTGCATTATTTCCTACACCGCTCTCCTCAAACAAAATGCCCCGGATCCCTCTTTTATGTTGATTCAAGCTTTCGTGACTCCTAAATCATTCTCAATCACATGATCTATGGCCCATCCACTTAAACACCCTTCTCCCATTCTGTATCGATATGGGACTTCGTTTGCATAATTTATGGAGGTGTACGTTATAGTGATCTGTCGAAATTAGAACTCATGATATATGTATATGTTAATGTAAAATGTAGTACTTCAATGTCTACTAAAAATAATAAAGAAGCACAGACATACAGTACATGATTAACTGGTGCATGATCATTTATTCACTCCACTCTGCAACTTGAATCACCATACAAGAAGCTAGCTGTAGCTTAGATTCAATGCCTCTTTTCCTCTCATTCGTTCTGTCAAAAAACACATTAGTATACTTCTGTTGTACATAAAACAGTATATAAAACAACATTATATTACCAAAAAAAAAAAAGAATTTTGAGCTAGCTAGTTTATAGAAATTAAGGCATTGACTTGATTGTTAAACTATAGTTGTAATACTATTTAATTGACTCAAGGAAATGAATGAATCCAATCAACCATATAAGCAATCCAATGGGTGGCTCCCTTTTCCAGGCTTCTACTGTTATCATTGCCTTGCCTTGTTGTCTTCATCACCTGCTTACTTTCTGGCTAGTTGTTCACTATACATAGATAGATACATACTTGTACTAATCTTGTATGTGATGCAACTAGCTGGCTAGCTAGTTTAGTTGATTTCAAATTAGCTGCTCACAATGGGGTGCACATCTTCTATGTATGCAAGTATTGCCAAGAAGAAGAAGAACAACATCATACCAGAAGTTTCAGTTTTCGCCCCCTCCCTGCGGGTTCCGGTGCATGATGATACAATAGCATCACTGAAAGGCCTAATCCCAAAGGAACTGGCTGATAGAATCACTTCACTCAGAGATCAGATTTGTTTTATCGCACACGACACCGGTACTACATGTGATCCATCATGTACATATCTCTTGTTAGTTGTAATGTTAGTCTGTTAATGAATGGATCTACCCCTGCTAGCTAGCTGTTATATATAATAATTAATTATGTTTTGATTTCAATCTATTCATTCTTTCAGGTGGAACAGCCTTCAAGGAATTACAAAGTGCCTTAGAAGCATACTTGCCTCTTGTTCTTGGCCTTACTAAGAAAGGTATTGTCTGATTCATTCACAAACTTACCTTTTTTTTCATTCTTTCGATTTTGTTAATGAGAGATTGGAAATTTGCTGCTATATACATGAATACAAATGCTGAGTATTTCGATTAACGTGTTAAATCAGAACATGGGCTACAAGAAACAGTGGACTTCAGATGGAAACAACTCTCTGATGGAAGACAGGTTGGTTAGAAATTAAGAACTTCATTTGTGTGATCCTTCTTATGTAAGTAGATGTAGTTTATGTATGCAGTGTAACTGTGTAAGTAACTGAGTGTGAGAATTTGTTGTGAGCAGGAATTCTTTGCGGCGAATTCCTGGTTCGAAGTATTATCTGTTGTCTATATGATGTCGGTGTTGACACTCATGGAGGCAAATCTGAAATTGATTCCCAAAGACGATAATGGTCACTCTGAGAGGCTTGTAAATACAGGTTTTGTTTCTTATTCTTACATAGTCTAATGATCTTTGCAGCTTGCTCGACCGGTGGTATAATAAGGACAAAACTTTATGTTTTTGCAGATTGCATGAGAGATGCCATTGATCTATTGCTCAAAGCTGCAGGGTATTTGAATTTCTGTGTCCAGGACATTCTCCTTCACTTGCCATCTGAGACAAAGTATGCATAATTTTTCCAATTTCGATATACATTAGTCCTAATTTTGACCCCTCAATCACGCAAATATGCAGCAGTTTTCATTAAGACCTGCTTTTTATACAGGAACAAAATGCCAGTAGATATGCAAGAAAGTGTCCTAGAGGCAATTTCACATCAAGCGTTAGCACAGGTATATACGCGTACACTTCTGGATAAATCTCTGATAAACAGGTTTTTGAAAAGAAATAGCCTAGTTCTTCATGGCATCTAAGTTAGCCATGGATGGTTGACATTTGTTTGAATGCGTATATCAGGGAACTGAGCTTCAGCTTGCATTAGCTGTCCAGAGTCAAAATGCGAGTTTATCTGTCAAGAGGAGGCTAGCATGTGAACAACTGAGCTTCTATGCTCAGGTACATATTTTCGACAACCTGGAAATGTTGAATTGATGTGAAATGCGGATGCAAATTTCAGGACAACTTATCTTGCCTTCACATGGATAAATTCCTTTTTATAGTTCTAGACCTTTGATTCAGTCCTCTCTGTTCAGGCTCATTATTGCTTATCTGAAGCTAAAGGCGTAGCTGGAAAGAAGCAATCGTTGTTTCTCAAGTGGAAGTTTCTTGAAGCGAAGGTAAGAATTGTTCGTTCACAGCGTTGTTAAAATCAGCTGTTCTTTTGTGTTATTCTATTCCCTGACACATTCACCACATATTGATGTAGGCCGCTGCTTACTACTATCATGGCATCATCCTTGATAAAGGCACTGATCCATCAAGCCATGTCAGTGGCGTATGTTGTTTCCTTGCTGCAGAAGAGGTTCTAGCTGAGAGCAGAAAGGCATGCTTGACCTTTTGCATCTCGGATCCAGTTACTAGGTTGGATACATATCCTATACTATGATGATTAAGTTTCTTGTTCCTATGTTGTTCATTAAGGACTGACCCATGCGATTCTCCTTTTTTATTCTAAAAGGGTTCCTCCACCCTGGGGTGCAATGAAGCATTTATGCAAGAAAATTCCAGAAACCGCGTCCAAGAAATCCCAGATGTATGGCTATCTTTTGGACCAAGACAAGTAAGTGACTGTTTAATATAAATTGGGTTGATTTGTTCAATCTTCTTTGCATATAAAAGAAACTGAACTAGATGTGAACTATGTACCGGTTATCATTGCAGAGATTTGCAAGTTTTGCCTGATTTACCAGAATTTCAGCTGTCACTGAAACCCGATGACTATCAACTACCGGAACTGGATCCAGCTTGGGATGGCGGGAAGTGGGAAATACCTGAACAAACACTCAAGGAACACCTCAAGGAAGGTGATGATGAGGCACAAGGTTGAGAACATAAGGTCGGATAATGTTCATTTCCAACTTCTGAAAAGGGACAAAATTTGCTGTATCAACTTCTCAACAGATGGTGATGCAACTAAGGTGGTACCGCGGTACATACGTATACTTTATGTATACCCTGGAAATAGGGATAACAGAAGAAACCTCTCATACAGTTTAGTAGTCCACTCATAAATTTTCCATGTTCTAAGATACAGATGCAAGCAAGTATGTGTGATTAATCAAATGGACTTGTGTACTTTCTAACCTTTTGTACTCATACCCCTTTCGAACTTTTATGAGCTGCAGTTTACATACTCAGGTTTTGTATTTCGTTTCTAGCAAGCGAAGTTAGAGGCATTATAAATATAATACTGCTGAGAGTTTGCACAAACCTTTCCATGGTTCGATTTTGAGCGAAATAAATGTCAGAAAACCAAGAAAATTATACACATTACACAGTATTACTGAAAACAAGCAAGCAATACATGGATTACTATATAGGTGTAGAGTGTCTGTCTCGATTACAGGGAAAACGTATAAACAGGCTCAGGTAAACCTGAGAAGAGCTATTTACAACCAACAGACACACAAAAACCCAAGCTTTGTTTCTTTTCTTACCTCTCATACTGGTTTGCTCATATTATTAACTAAAATTATAACAGAACCAATCAACAAATCATATACATATGACTAAAAAAGTTTATAATAAGGAAGCCATAATAGGAAAAGAGAAGTAAAGAAGAAAGGAAGAAACAAACACGGAAAAAAGCTAGCATCAAATCGTCTGCAGATTAACTGGAACTGGCAGTCTTGAGCTTGTAGGCAGACATAATGGTAAGCACAAGCAGAGCGATGACAGCGAAGAAAGATGATGCAATGGAGATGGTGATCTTTTCACAGAATTTTGGAACACGGTCGCAGATTGGTACCCAACCTGATTGAGCCTGTCCAGTTCTGCCAACGTAACCAATTGCTGTTGCTGCCGAGCACCCAGATAGTAACAGAACAACGCTTAACTGCCAACATTCGAGGAGTATATTCAGAATCACATCATATGTATCTATGTATGTGCTCCTCAATAATACATATGTACGTATGTGCACGTGCAGTAGTTCTGGTATGATTTCAACTATTTATATACACACTACGAACGTAGCTAGCTTGGATGGCAGTTTTATATGTAGAAATGATTACCAGATCATGGAGGAGGAGATGAAAGTAACTGTTGGTGAGATTGTGCTTCGTACGTTGACGATTGAGTGATGTGACGTGAAGCAATGACAGTAGAGAGAAGCCACAAACTATAGAATCGGCAATGACCTTGTACCTGCAGTAGCAGCACAGGCACATTTAAAACAAAATTCATCATTGTAGTGTTCCTTTCATGCATACTATATGGAACGTAAGTATATATCTATATAGTAGTGTGTACCTGAAAGACGAAGAGGAGGTATAGGTAGCTTCCATGACAATACCGAAAACAACAGCAGACTGTTTGCTGGTGGCCATAATAATCGCCCCAGCTAACGTTAGGCCTATTACAATTATCCTGAGACCCAGCTGTGCTGCATGATTAAATAACAAGGAACTAGAATAAGCAGTACTCTCTTGTTTTGGTATGTTCTCTTGTTCAAGATCCATGGCCTTTCCAGTTAGGCTAAAGTGAACACCAACCAAGTGCGATTCTTGAGAAAAGATGAAAGGACTAATGAAAGATAGAATATCATTTGTTCATCAGAGTTTGTAGTAAATTATATATGCATTGCAATCAAGCTAGAGAAACATGATTTGCTGCAGTATCACAGACCAAGTCAATTAAGAAAGAAAATAGATTATGTGCTACTGGTAACCAGTCTGAATCACTCCTGTGTAGACGTGTAGTGTACCTAATTCTTCAACTTAGTTTAACTAGAAGTTTGATTGATTACTAAAGCAAGAAACTGAAACACACATTCAACGTGACAGATTATCAAGAAGGTCAATTACTTGAAAAACCAGAGAAAAGAATTACACTTCACCAGTGCAATATCTCAACCCATCTCAACATCAATAAATTTAGATCAAAGTCGATCCACAGTAGTTAGAAGCTACATCAGGATGGCAGGTAAAACATATGTTGGTTGAGGTCGGTAACACATGTCTTAAAATGAATGAAATGTACAATCACAATAAACACGGAATTAATACAACATGAGTTACGTGGTTCGGTTGAACACATGGGAACTTGAATACAACAGAAATCAGTCAATAATTAACTAACTTCCAGTGTAGGATTACAAAGACGCCTGTAGCTCGGACGAAAGCAAAAAAGATGACTGTTCTAGAAAACGGTTGATTAACAATTGAGTATGAACCTATGTTGGTGATTTTAGTGTCATCAATTCATTTTAGTCGTAATGAGATTGACTAGAGATTAATGCAACATCACGTTAAGCTCGGTCACAAGTTCGGGTAGTGCGGAGTGCACGCTTGGAGAGAAAACGTGTGTGTTGTGGGCGGAATCCGCGCGTATAC
>JAYMSL010002041.1:0-15239 GCA_036897195.1 Plantago coronopus
TTCATGTTTTGTTTTTTTTTGTTTTTTCTTGTGTGGTGTTTTTTTTTTTTTTTAAAAAAAAAGAAAAGTTTTATTAGGGTGTGAAGGTGACTGGGTAGACTTTCTGTCCTGCCGTTCTCCGAATTGGACGAGGATGCTTAAGGTTGAGTAATATGGCCTCAAATTTCACATCATTAATACTTTTAGTTCCCTCCATTCACATTCTCAAAAGTAAGAGGAAATATGAGCTATTTATCTCTCAAGCATGAGTGTTTTTTCCATTCTCTCACAGCCTGCATTCCCTATATGCAATATTTTCGTATATTTGTAGTCTTGACATTCCTTTTGACAATGCTATTATGCTTGATGTAGATTGAAAATATGGATGCATTATTCGAAGCAGAATTTTCTCCACTGTCAGATTCTGGACGTGTTATTAGCAAATGTGGGAAATGTTTGCGGTACATGAAGCATATTTCTACACAGCCGCCACGACTCTACTGTGGTTCATGTGAAGAAATTTATTATACTCCACCAAAGGGTGTCATCAAGGTAACAATAAAGTTTTCTTAGCAAGGTTCTTGTATGTTTTGTTATAATTTAAGATGTTCCTCCACTATGATGGGTATGCTAACTTGAAAGTTTTCATACAAATTTGCTGTTGTACAGGACCTTTGTCCTGCTAAGCACATTGATGTTTAATGATTTGAAGTTATACTTCAGTATCTTTTATACAGTAATCTTGATATGATGTCTTATTGTCTTTGGCTTTTGTTTATATCGCATTACCCTTGTTGCTCATAAAAAACATCTTATTATACTTTTTTGCAGCTGTACAAGGAACTAACTTGCCCACTTGATAATTTTGAGCTTTTACTCTGTACAATGCCTGGCCCTGACGGTAAATCCTTCCCCCTCTGCCCTTACTGTTACAACAATCCTCCGTTTGAAGATATCGAGCATTTGTTTGGTGCAAGTAAAACAGCAAGTAGTACTGTCAAGCCCGGAAAAGGAGTTGGCATGCCATGTTTCCTTTGCCCACATCCCACATGCCAGCATTCGGTGATATCTCAAGGAGTTTGTGCTTGTCCAGAGTGTGACGGCACGTTAGTGCTGGATCCAGTCAGTGCTCCAAAATGGAGGCTTTATTGCAATATGTGCAACTGTATTGTCTCCCTACCGGAAGGTGCTCATAGAATATGTACGACTAAGAACCGGTGTCCTGAATGTGACTCCACTATGATAGAGGTGGATTTTAATAAGAAGAACACTCCTCTAAAGGATGGAGCTACTTTGCATGTTGGGTGCATTCTCTGTGATGAACTGTTACTTTCGCTGGTGGAGATGAAGCATGGCAAGTCGATTTCGAGATATAGAGGACGGGGCAGAGGGAGAGGGAGAGGGAGAAGAGGTGGAAGGGGACGGGGTGGCAAGAAACAAGACCCGAAAATGAGTTTCCGGGATTTCTGATGCAGCTTTTTCTAGTTTCTTGCTAGTTTGGTATCGTCGTATACTGTAATACTACTGTTTAGCTATATTAGTTAATCAGTTCGACTTCAATATGGACATATATATGGTGTATACCTGAATGATCAGATTATTTAAAGGGCAATTCAACTCGAAGTAGCGGTAGTGATAGCGCTAGCTTTAGCTCAATTCGACGGACGGAGTGAGTATTTATTATTGTTATTGGAAGCAGTATGTACAAAAATGAAAATCAAAAGTTAAAATAGAACACTCAAAATGAAATGGGAAGTTTAATATGGAATGAAGTAAGTACAATCTAATTTATACCTTCTCTCAATATGATATATTTCATTAAATTTTAATATTATTAGTTTTTAAATTAATAAAATACAATCCTAACCCCTACTCTTCAGACTGGTGAATACAACAAACCAACTCACCCGTCACACTTTTCAAATCGCTGCACGTGTGGTACTCGCCCATGGCCTAGCACCACCCTCAACGTCTCCCACCACATACCTGCCTCCAATTCACAGGTTCAACCCAGCACACCACGCACTCACCTCCCATTGGCAACCCTATACGCCTTAGATAATTACTGAACGATATATTGAATGAAATGTATTTTTAAAATAAACTTTTGAAAGAGTTAATCGAAAGTGAATTTTTGCAAAAGTCCACCTAAAACCATCATTTATTTACTATAAAATATTAACTATTTTGAAATAAGTATTAATTATTTACAATAAATATCAATTATTTGTAACATTTGTCATGCAGGTATTGTGTCCGGAACCGTTGAAGATTAAAAGAAGAGGTTAAACGAGTTCTATCTACCGAACCAGGGCTGTAAAACACACCTGAGTGGAAAATGCAATATCCGTACAACGAACCTAGGTCCCTACTTTTTGGTTGATAATAGAAAATACAGTGGGTAACTGTCATCCCTACACGTCACCCAATCATACCCCAAAACAGAGCTGCTTCTTTCTTCCACTTCCATTTCCTCGACTTCCACCCACAACTACAAGAGCAAAGATCAACAATTCAACATTAACACACTAATGCCTCCTGCATTCACGGCCGCGTTGGGCTCAGTTTCCGGCGGCCTTGCTCTACTTTCCGAATTCACTCACAACACTTGCTCCCAGATTGCTTTAGTCTCTTCCTCTTTCAACAAGCGTCCTTCCACTCTGCTTAAGGTTTCAGTCTCCAGCAACAACGGTGGTGCCACCACAAGTACTGATGATGTCGTCCAACAATTAGCTTCCGCTACCAAAGATAATATCAATTCTGACCGGGTGTGTACTCTCTCTCTTCTTCTCTTACTTGATTTTCCTTAATTTTATGCTGTATTGGAAAATTAACCATTTTAGTATGGTTGGGATGAATAAAGTTTCGATTTTTATGTAAGATATGAAATTTGTTGTAGTTCCCATTTGTGACTAGTTAGTTGGAGTGATACTGCTTGGTATGCCAAGCCTAGTTGTAACACCAACCATTGCCAAGCCTAGGCGTTACCTACAAGGTACATGTTTAAGGAGCTTGCTGGCTTCCGCCATTAGGTATGTGTTTGGCAAAATGAGCGGAAAAGGTGATTGATATCTGATAAGTCGACTTGTAGCTGACTATTAGCTGATCAGTCAAATTATTTTTTGTATAGCTACATAGAGTACCTTTTCAAACCAATCACCTGATCACCTTATTGACATTCACCACACGGACTGATTTTCAAATATGGTGACTGATCAGGTCGCGCCAAGCACACACCAGGAGAAATCATAAATGTAACATGTTGTGTTAGGGTGTTCGATTCTGGGATAGTAATCAATTTTTTGAGGGGTAGTACGTAGGAGATTTATATGGTTAGCCCTTTGGACCAATTAACCTCCAAGTCTCCTTGTCTAGCAAGGGGCGTGGTTCTTAGACATCACTTGTTGAGTTGGAAACAATCTACACAGTGGCTACCCCGCGTTAGTGTTGAACAATCGAGTAAGTGTCAGCTGTTATCTGCTGTTTGAAATTGTTTGAGGGGTCATAGCTTATCTTCTATCACATGCTAGGATTGTATTGGCCTTGCATCTCTGACGAGTACCTTGAGAGTCTTACTGTTTCCCTGGACTTAGTTCGGACTACCCTGGAGTGTTCGTTTGATCTTCTATTGCAATCAAGTGTCTGTCTTTAGTAGTGGGGTGGGCTATCAATATTATGGTATGCTAAGCCTTATAAAGCCTTGTCCTATAACGGAGGGAATACTTACGTGATGGTCTTGAAATATCATAGACGTGTAAGATAGCTTTCACATGACACAGGGCAGGTGTATGTACTAGTATCTATAACCTTGTTAAACAAAAATTATTGTACTCCATGGCTTTTCCTAATGCTGGGCAGATTAATGAATTATTCCTAAGCAATTCGAATGCACTTCCGTGGCACTGTTTAATTTTTACTACTGTCTAGTTGCATGCACGTAAGATGGGGAAAGGATTTCTGAAACTATCTTATGTCAGAAGCATGTTTGATATGTGTCGCACATTTCAAGAACAATAATTGAAACCTTGGTAGAAGCTCAAGTTGCTGAGACTTTTGATAGATTAGTAATTCTTTGTTGGATTTTGCAATATGAAGTTTCTTATCTTTTCCTTCGTTCTACAAAGAAGTAGGGGTCTGCAGATTGGGATGCAGCAAAGAATTACCTCGAGAAGGGACTCATCTATGAAGGCAGAGTTGTAAGCCACAACATTGGTGGCTTGCTGATCAGATTTAATTCTATTACTGGTTTTCTTCCCTTTCCACAACTCGGCCCACAGTATAAATGTAAAGGTACAAGAAATCTTTCATGTGTGACCAGAAATATCTACTACTCACTACATCTGGGCGATAGCCTCCATATGGATTTGTTTACTTTTTCAATGGCCAGTTCGGACACAAAATGATCATAAATCTTACTGCAAAATAATTAATAAATTATTATACGAAAGTATAATAGTGTAATTTATTATGCTACCTAGAATGGAAATCATGTTTAAATTGTGAGTTTTCTGATTTATTATAGTTACTCTGTTACTGTTTATGGACTAGAAGCATTTACATTAATATCTATAGTAAAATTGTTTATGAATTACGTAATCCCAAATTCCAGGGTATTTTGATACCAAATTTCAACCAACAATGTACAGTCTGATTGCCTTTCTGCTTCTTATTCTATGTTGCGAAGTGTCCTTGGTTGTTATAAATGATGAAATAATTTATTATTGGCTCAGCAAGAAATAGAGTACTTACGATAGTAACTTGACATGCAGAACCGTGGAAGTCGAATTCAAAGATTGCAAGAGATTTGATAGGTTCTACCATTTCTGTGAAGGTATCAATTTCTTAAATGATTTATAACACTTTCTACCATCCATCTGATTGAACTGTAAAAGATCGGAATTCCAGTGCTGTAATGGGATCTTTAGTTGTTCGTAACTGTATGATTGTGTAGATGGGTATAATTAACTGGATGTATTATGTATTCTCTCCGTGAGTTCGAGAAGGTTTATACTATCCGTTCGGATGTTTTAGTTATAGTAAATAGTAAAATCTTACTGGTATTGCCAAGTACTATCCGAACTGGTCAATTTGTATGAATGATGATCTGTACCTCACAAGCATGATGACCATCCTCCTGAAATCAATTGATGAAAGGTACTGAGTAGTTGCAAGATTCTGCTAAAAAACTTAAATATACTTTGAATGATAGCAATGCTGGTGAAATGGAAACATTTCATTTCTTTTTCTTCCATTAAGTGAATTTAGCAGTCATGAAATGTATCTGGGTTTGAATCTAAGAGTAAGAAATTTTGGAGCGCAGCTGGTTTTGCTGTACTTTTTAACGAGATATACTTGTGAATAAGCTAGAATTTTCAAGTTCCTCATCTTATATGTAACATAGACTTTTACCAGCTATGTCTGTTTATAGGGTCGAGTCTGTTGATATTTTCATAACCCTGATCAAGGTTAATTTCCAAATTTAGAGGAATGGCATCATTTCGAGACTCTTTCATGTTGAATAATATTTTCCTTTTAGGTTATCCAAATGATCTACGGCAAGAAGTTGGTATTCTCACAAAAAGCAGCCAACTGGTCGAAATATTCTCCTCAGCTAATTGCTGGGGATATTTATGAGGGTGTCGTCGGAGCTGTGGAAGATTTTGGTGCCTTTGTACATCTACGCTTCTCTGATGGTGAATATTTCCGAGAATCTTTTATTTCTTCCATTATGTAATTCTGCACTATCAGACATATTTTTATGATGTACTTCAATTATGTGCAGGTGGTTACTATCTCACAGGGCTAGTTCATATTTCTGAAGTTTCATGGGACTTGGTGCAGGATGTGAGGGACATCCTAAAAGAGGGCGATGTAGTGAGAGTGAAAGTTTTAAGTATAGACAGGTGATTCTGATTTCTGCTTCTGCAAATATGCTTTTGCGGTGTCCCCTCCCTCCCCCTTCCTTGTTATCCCCTAATGATATAAACAGGTGCATGCATTGCACACTGTCTGTTTTGGTTGTTTATATCGATTGAAATGAACGGATTTCAGGGAAAAGTCAAAGTTCACACTGTCAACTAAACAACTTGAGGAAGATCCTCTTCTGGAGACGTTAGACAAAGTTATAAGTCAGGTTTGTTACACTCAGTTTCTTCAGCGATAATCTTGGTTATCCAAGGCATGGTCTGCTAAGATATTTGTTTGTTCTGTTTTGCAGACGGGTCCATTAGATCCGAGTATTATAAATGGAAGTGAGGACTTTGCTATAGAACCTCTTCCAGGGCTCGAGACAATTATTCAAGAGTTATTGTACGAGGACGGGTATGATTATCATTATGTATGAATACATGCTATTGTTAGTTGAGAATACAAAGTGGACAATCTCACCCAAAGTTGGGTGATCCGGGGATTAGCTATATGCATTTTCTTTTAAAAATAAATAATATGAGTTACGATTTACGAAGGTTTCCTAGTGGTAGGAGCGGATAAGTTTCCTGGCCCCCATCTTCTAGTATGTCCGACTCCAAGAAAGGTGGAGTGGCCAAGAATTAGGGGTATAAGCCCGCAATAGAACCCCAATCAGGCCCCAAAAGGGGAAATACCGACCAACAACGGTTCTAGGGAGGGGCCGTGTCCGATCGGTGATGTCCTTTATCGGAATCCAAGACTTCCCATTAGCTATATACACTTAATAGGCTTAATAAGATAGCATCTCAATTGATACCCACAGTCCCTCACATTACTTCACATTATGCCATCTTCGTTCCTCCCAATTAGAAACTTTCCATACCCAAAATTGCATCTTTTTATCATAGGATTTATTTATATTATATCGTACATTATTCATTCCCTCTCATAGTTTTAAAATGTTTTCTTTCATTCTTTCATTCTTCTCACTAGTCATTATTACCTATTCGATCTTAATCTCTGTGCCTATTAACTTTCGAAGGAGTATATATAGTCGCATGGATTGACACTTTAGGCCTCTAATCAAAACCCTGAATGATTATTATATGACAAGTTTAAGTAGTCAAAAGAAATATTTGGGTCTGACTGAGGATTTGATAATTGATACTACTATATGCATCTCAGACTTTATTTTCATCTCACACTAATTAAATCATTCTCGTGTAGCTATTTATGGATTGTTGTGCTATAAACTGATATAGTCAGTGGTTACATACTTTCACTATATCACTTGTTTCTTGGAATCATGGCGTAGCTTTTTCTTCCTCTTGTTTCTGGGGCAAAGGGATGGAAGAATAATATAATCTCTCCGTCGACCCTTTCTACCGAGTGACCCCATTTTCACTTTAGAAACACATTTTTGTCCAAAGATTTAGTTTTTTAAAATTCTCACACGAGCGCTTAGATTTCATTGTAATCACTATGTCAATGTGGTATAGCGCTGCTTGTTGCCTTAAGTGGTCTGCTATTTGCTATTATTTCGTACAAGTACTGACGGATTCACCATCATCATTTTCTTTCTATATTAATATTTTCTTTCTATGCAAAATTCTATTGCTGATTTATCAGTAGTAAGGTGATTTAGCTTAATTTACCTCGATAATGTGAAGGTGTCTAAGTTCCGATATGCATAGTCATACCACACTTTTTTGCTGCATTAGTATTATGTCTGATTTGACATGTAATGTAAGATAGAATGCAATATATGTGTGCTCTTGTAATTAATGCTTAAAGTGAGTTACACGCGTACTTGGCATCTAATGTTTGGCCTCATGTTTCTGCTCCCCCCAGCATCACTACTGCAAAGGTCATTCGACAAGGTTTTGAGAAACGGGTGGTTTCCCAAGATTTGCAGCTGTGGCTTTCAAATGTAAGAAGCTAACCTTTTGTTAACGATTTCTTGGAGCATTGATCAATTCTAGTTTCTAGACAGTTCAAAGTTTAAACCATATGTTTGTTTATATGACAATCATACAGGGACCTCCAATTGGAAATCAATATACATTTCTTGCTCGAGCGGGAAGGCAGGTACAGGAAATACAACTGACAACATCACTTGATCATGACGGAATCAAAAGGGCAGTGCAGCGGGTTTTGGAACGTGTACCTTAAATCTTTTGCACCGAACATGATAATTAATGGTGTAACATGTTGTGCACATCTAGCAGGCATTGTACAGCTTCAGACCACAAAAACAGCTCTTCCTCACAAAGTAATTAATGTGATTTATTTTGAGAAGCATGTCAAAGTAATGTTCGCCATAATACTTTTGGGGTGGTGTTAAATCGAGAGCTACTATTTCGATTTCAGATCCCTAACATGGTGTGATTTATTCCTTGACTGTACATATTCATGCTTGGTTTTCAGCCATGAGGAATTTGATGGACTTTGTGCATCTTATAATGTATAAAATGATGCTTCAGTTTATGAACGAAGTGATAGGTTAGGGAAATTAGGAAACAGAGGAAAGGGTTTATGAGGACATTACACCCTGCACATCTAGCATGTCACGGACAAGGATAACGGGTGAACTGTTACCAAGAGTTGTTCATGTGTCTGATTTGTATCTGATACAAACACTTTCAATTTTTAAGACATGTCAGTCTGTGCATCCATTCATCCGTCTAAAACATTTGTCCGCTTCTACAACTTCAGATGTTTCAACCGACTTGTCCACTTTCATTTTTTAATAATTTTGAAAAAAATTAGTAATTATTTTTTATCCTCACTTCGTGATAAAGACGGTAGGGGTGCTGCAACCCGTGAATATATTGTTGCAGCTTCTTGCTCATATCACATCTTTCTTTTTTCACATCTTTCTTTAGTGACACCATAGTGTGTATGTTGTCACGTCAAATGTGTCACAATAGCGATCATTGGTGATGCTTTTAGAATCTGGTGAGATTCGGCTAAAGGTTTTTTTTTTCCAAACGGCAGTCCCATCTAACTTCTCTATTTTTACTCTTACAATACTTATATACCGACCTTATAATTTCATGTATAATAAGTCACCTTAGGTTCGAACATCTAACCTCCCACTCTAAGATCCGGATAAAAGTAACCATAGGTGGATGTAGTTGCATCAAATTAGGTCATTACAAGTTAGTTCATATCCTTCAATGAGAAACATGCATATATCATGACAAGATGGTGTCTTATTAACAATAAAACTAGTTATGCTCCTAAATCAAAACAAACTCTATAAACATTTGTTATCTATCACAAGGAGTGTTCTTTCGTAGAAAGTGAGAATCATACGACTAGACGTTTAAACCGACGCCGAGACTCTAATAAAAAACTATTTTGACTCATAAGTTCAACTATTAGTACAATATATGTTGGGCCCATATAGGTTGATATGTAACATTCCCCGTGGCCACGGGGAATGTTGCATATCATTACCATAGCTAGATAGTAAGCAGCCGTAGAACCTCACTTATTATTCCCACAAGGGATGAACATTGACCGTTTGTTGCATTTTCGGTTGGCACCTATCACCCTCGACTAAATATTCTGGTGATTAGACATACTGGACAATGTAGTGGCCTACCTATATATTTGTTTCCGGGTTCTTGTCAACCGGTAAACCTAGTTAGTTGGTACATGTTGGTGTTTAGGGTGTATAAACAATAATATGAACAATAAGAACAATGGTGACAAATCTGGTTATCTAGACGGATCGTGTAATCACTTTCCGAACAAAATTATTCGACCCTTATAAGAATGCCGGGGTTGCACGAATACCTTGCGGGGGATAATCCGTTAGAACAATTGAATTCTGGCAATATGAGATTCGATAAGAAAATAGAGAGGATGCTTGTGTTGTTAGAATGTATGTTCTAGCAATTGTATTGAGAATACAAATTACAAGTGCAGAGATCAGATGAAGGCAAGGCCTTTTATAGTTAATAACAAAGCCGGGGCGGTTACATAACTGAATTTTGGATAAATTCGGACTCCAACTGTGCAACTGCTTGACCAGGCGGTCGCTTGCTCCAAGCAAGCGGTCGCCTAGTCCCTAAACCAGACATCCTAAGGCCACTGCCTTAGTAAGCGGTCGCCCGCTATCCTAGTAAGCTGTCGCTTACTCCATGTCCAAGCGTAACCTTGGCTACTGTATTAGTAGGCGACCGCTTACTAGGCCCGCTATTATCCATCTGAGAAATTCTGGGAATTTCCCAGAACTTGCACAATATACCGCATAACACCCGCGCGACTACTGTCGCACGTTTTATCTCCAAGCGTGCACTCCGCACTACCCGTACTTGTGACCGAGCATAACGTGATATTACATTGATCTCTAGTAAATCCCATTACGACTAAAATGAGTTGATGACACTAAAATCACGAACAGTACAACCTTTCAATCTCAACCACTCAAGGCCCAAATTGAAAAATAAAACATAAGAGTGAATTGAAACCGAAAACGAGGGAGTATTTTGGGGTGAGTGAAATACAACAATGGACTCAGCGGTCCAAATTTATACATAAACTTGACTAGACTAACTTTTGGGTTCATGGGCTAAAATAGTTAATTTGAAAAGATATTGTTATATCACAATAATAATAAAGGACATTTTTCATTGAATGACATATTTCCACAGAGCTACTGGCAAGAATAAAAGAAAAAGACATGAAACAAAGTTTTAATTGATCATTTCAAGATACATTTATTTTATTTGTGTTTATAATTTTGAACTCAAATTCGTGCTTTTGTGTGACTTGGGCTGCTATTTACGCCAGTTTGATCTTTATATTAATCTTTAATAAAACATTTTTTATATTATCTCTTCATTTAAAAGAAACCCTTCACTAGTTACACGATTACTTGAATACTTAACTTTCATTTCCCTTCTTCTAATTTTTCTTGCTTTAGAATATGTCAGTTCTTCTCCACTACAAATGCTCTATATATATAAGGAGTAGAAATGATTAATTAGCTCTGATCGATATCAGCATATAGTACTAGCTACTACATATTTGATATATAATGAGAGATATGAAAACAGAAATAATGGTTATAGTTTTCTTGTTTCTGATATGCATGCCTAGTAAGTTTCAAGTGTTAGCAGCAGTATGTCACTTCACAGATGAACGCAATATGTATGTCACCAACCAGATCCCTCATACATCACCTCATCCACTGCTGCTGCACTGCTATTCCAAACATACCGATTTCAAAGAGCAGACCCTATACCATCATCAAACCTTTAACTGGAGCTTTTGCAGCGACATTTTTGAGAGGCCACGTTACCATTGCGATTTTAAATGGGCTAAACAAAAAGTATCTATTACAGTCTTTAATAGAAATATTCGACCAAAATGTAAGGAACTTAGTTGTCTATGGGCAGCACGAACCATTGGTATTTTTTTCTCATCTCGGCCCCAAGATTATCGGCTAGAATACTATTGGAATGGTACTAGCGCTGGCGATCTACATGCTATTAGTCAGTATCCAACCTAGAAATTATATATGAAAATTGTAATACCTTTAGTAATATAATACTCATCTCCATGTATGATCAAATATTATTGGAAAGTTTCAAATAAATGTGACATGCTTGAAAATTTTAACAGAGAACTGAGTTAATTTATTCACATCGAACAGGTTAATTTAAATGTTCACTACACTTATATCAGTTCTAAAGTTACTGCCATGCCTTCTAACCCTTGCAAAATCTTTTATTTAAGAACACCCCCGAGTTGTAAGTAATTGATTTTCTAAAAAAAATAAAACAATATTTATGAATTATGATACAATAAAGTAGCTAAAGTTGCATGGAACTCATGTATCAATTATAACCAAGTATTCTTTGCCATCCTTTCGATCCTTGTAATTGTTCCCGAGTATCTCTTATGTTTTTCTTAATAAAATAAAAAAAAAATTTAGTCATTTTTTTTAATTTTAAAAAAGGTATAGAAGTATAGATGTATTTAAGCTTCAACTTCCACTACTTTTAGTAATAATATCCTATTTCCTCCGCCCAAAACTTATCATTTGAATTTAATTATTTTTATTATTTTTTTTTAAACGACAAAAAAGTTTTTATTAATATACGTAAATAGTACAAAGTGAGCTTAGCATCAACTGCCTTACTCACAAGATATCACCAAAACCTCTCTTCCCGACACCCTCCACCTTTGAATTTAATTATGATCAACCAAATAAGAGAGTTTTAATTTTGGGTAATATATTATTAGTGAGTTTGAAAAGTAAATATATTTATTGATAGTGAGTTTCAAAAAGTTAATGGGGTACTATGTTACTTTTAAATATATTTATGGTTGTTAGGGGAAATATCATGTACAAATATGAAATTGTGAAGCTTCAAATGTGACACCAAAAATAACAAAATTGGAAACCGCGGACAGAGGGTTGAAGTATTCATTTAGTAGCGTATACTTTATAAATAGAGACCCATAGTTCATGATCTGATTAGATTTGAACGTGAAAATGAAAGGTTATTGTTGAGCAGCCTCCTAGTTAGTTTTGATGTGGACAGGTAGTAAGCTAATTAATGACCCCTATAATAAGCTGCTCTCAAGCTTGAAAATTGTTAGGTGGCTTCATGCTATTTATTCGTCTAAGTGTTTTTGTATTCATCAAGTTGTGCACGTAAGCTGAAAGATTGTTTCCGCATGCTGAAGGTTGAGACTTGAAGTTATATATCAGGCTGAAACGAAGAATGAGTACAAGACGCAAAGATAAGAAGTTTTCAGGCTGAAGACAAAGTGAAGGTTTATCTATTGTTAAGTCGACATCAGGCTGACAAGAAGATTCCTAGGTTTAACTTCAGAAGTAATTAAAGCTACCTTTTGAGGGTGTTGGATCACATGTTGATTTGGTGGTTTGTGACTTTGAACCTGACTACTTTTCCAAGTGGGTCCCTACTTTCTACATGAAGATTGTGTGCTACTGCAATCTGTTTACATCAATGTCAGAGAAGTAAAGGTTTGAAATGGGTTGGAAAGTAAATGTGTCTAACGGACATTTAATCTGTCTACCGGCTACATTTATTTCTCCTCCTATAAATATTTGTGGATCTCATTTGAAGAAGGTAACTGGAAATCCAAATCTCTCAAGAACATTCAAGAATTCAAAGTTCCTCCAAGTCAAAGTCATCTGCCCAGATTTATAGCTTTGTTGTTAGGAATTTGCTTAGATTTCCAACTCTTGTATCGATCATGCTTTCACCAAGTATATCAAGCCAAAAGATCATCTTACAACCATAACTGGTGTGTAAAGCAACAAAGTAGCTTTATAGTTTTGAGGTGAAACATTGCAAAGAACAGGTTGGAGTAACTTGTGCGCAAGTGAAAGATACATTGGGTAACTTGTTTGCTCTAAGAGATAGAGTAAATAGGTTGTGTTAGTTCTCAGGTTAGCATATTGATTGTTGTAATCCCTTGAGGGAGTTAGCTGTTTATAGGTGTTAGTAAGCGTATTGTAAACCACTCTATATTAGTGAATTACAGGCTGAGACCGAAGTGGACTAGTGGAAGAATTACACTATCTTCCGAAACCACTATAAGTTTTTGTGTTATATTTACTTTATCAGCTCGCATAGTTTATTGATTACATTGTTTGTCTCAAGTTAAGCAAAACCCTTTGCACCCAGAACACTTAATAAGCATTCACACAAGATATCACATTCAAACTTCCAACTATTAGTCATCAGCACTCATAATGACAAATGAAACCGCACAGAAAAACCCATATATAGCCGTTCATTCATTCCGCTTTATTTAGCAACAAGTACATAACATCTTACATACAATCCCGAGTCCTGACCACATATGTGGAGAAAAATAGTGAATTAAGTTTTTAATTGGCAACTCGAGAACCATTCCAATAGTATGCTAGTTTAAAAGAATCCATACTAGCACCAAGAAAGATACCTTCTTTTCGCACAGCCCAAAGACATACTTTACAATGGATACCCTTCTCAAAAACAGTAATAGTTACATACAGTTTAGACCAAATAATTTTGCAAAAGTAGGTTGCCTCTGTGCGAAATTTCCAATAAAAATAATAATTCTTGGTGATCTTTTCCCTTTGTAAATAGATCTCGTCTGAATAACAGGTGACCGCCACAGGCCAAGGGACCTTTGATGGAAGTTGGTTCATTACATACACTCGGTGAGGAAAAGTGAGTTGAGGCAGCTCTGGTTTTCCTTGGGCTAAAACTTGGGAATTAGTAGGCATACAAAGCATGACAATGGAGAGGAAAACTATACCCAGATTTTCCATCATCGTTTGTCTCATGATTATGTAGTATTATATGTGACGTTCAATCAGTCAACCTCTCACACATATATAACATGTAATGCTATATATGAAAAACATGGTGGAATGCTATATAGCCTATAGGTGTGTGTAATCTACACTAAGGAAGATCTAGCAAAAGTATGTAATAAAAGTTAGATAAAGTTAATCTACATTTGGGTAAAGTCATCTTTGACTTATTAGCTCTTTAATACAAAAAGGATATGAAAAAAAAAAAAAAGGATATGAAAAGAAGTAATATTATGTGAAATGCCCAAGTGATCCTCGTGAAAGTGCAGAAAACTTTCTTTAATTTAGAAAAAATATTTATGTTCTCATCAGCATTAATTTTATTCTTTATGATAAAAATATATCTAGTCACCAATGTGATTGCTACTATTTTGTTTAGCGTACGCAAATAGATCATCAATGGTTACCCAACCCTATAGTGATTAGAACCCTACGACAGAAGATAATATCCGTCACAAACTGCGACAAATGTTGCGACTGATGATAATATTTAATGTGATCTATAGAATGTGATTGATAGTATGAGGAAAATGAGAAAAAGTGTCGTAGTTATGTGACGGCTTCTTGTACGTTGTGGAAGGAGAATGCAACTTGTGAGTGAAGTGAAATGAGATTGGTTTTAATCAATTCGATGGCGTTTCATAAGGTTAGTTTTGAAAATTTGAAGCCAGAGATCCATAAGAAAAGTTCAATGGGATTTCGAAATCTTAAACCTTTAATTTTATTTTTTTTCAATTTGAAAGGGATGGAAGCCCCATAAATTATATACTTTTACATAAAAGCATGGAAATGAAGATAACAATTATTACTTTACTTAATATATAAAAGTGTCCATGCTAAAAAAATAAGTATTACTGGAATACAATACATTTTTTTTTAAACTAAAGACTTTATTCCACAAAGTGAAATTAAATGATTACAAAAGTACTACACCCGGAAAAGCTAACTACCGAGCTAAGGATAAAAGTACAATTATCGAAATACTTCTTCCTTAAGG